>PVIU01007929.1:0-87560 GCA_004026605.1 Ondatra zibethicus | reverse complement strand
AAAAAAAAAAAAAAAAAAAAAAAAAAAAAAAAAAAAAAAAAAAAAAAAAAAAAAAAAAAAAAAAAAAAAAAAAAAAAAAAAAAAAAAAAAAAAAAAAAGCAGACGAAAAGATGGTTTGACAAATAAGAGTATATACTGCTCTTGCAGACGACCAGGTCCTAGCACGCACATCAGACCTGTTGCTTTAACTCCAGGGACCCAAAGCATTCTGCTAGCCTCCTTGGGCACTGCACGCACATGTACAAACACAAACACAAATTCATACACATAATTAAAAATAAAAATAAGGATCTGGAGAGATGGCTTATCTGTTAATTGCACTTATTTGTCTTCCAGAGGACCTAGGTTAAGTTCTCAGTATTCAAACAGTGGTTCACAATCATTCATAACTCCACCTCACGGGATCTGCTACCTCTTCTGGCCTCCGTGGACATCAGGCATGCACGGAGTACACATACATTCAAAACACTCATATATGTAAAATATTTAAATAAATATTGGAAATATATAAAGAAATAAGTACACAAATGTTTACATTTTAAATTATTTTAAAGGAGAAAAAAATACAGATATAGCAAAGAATAATTGAAACTAATAAACTTCATGCCATTAAACTTAACTTTTTTAATTTCTAGAAAAATCTTAAGCAAAATCTAAAGGGATAGAAAACCTGAATAGTCCCAAATCACTAAAGGAAGTAGTTGATAAAGTATTTCCAAAAGGAAAAATGTTAGGCGTGGAAAGTTATAGTGGCTAGCACTACTGAATCTGCCACAGGACATTCTCAAAAACATGTACAAACAACAGATTTTGGGGGTTTTTGTAACTTATTTATTTTATGTGTGTGTGTGGGGTGTTGCCTACATGTATATCTGGACACCACGTGTGTACCTGGTATCTGTAGATGCCAGAAGAGGGCTTTGGAGTCCCTAGGACCAGAGCTACAGACAGTTGTAAAACCTCATGAAGATGCTGGAAATTGAACCCAGGTCCTCTGGAAGGGCAAGCAGCCAGCGCTCACAAATGCAGAACCATCTCTTCAGCCCCCAAAGAACAGTGTGAAAAGGACTATTCCTAATTTGTTTTGCAAGATTTTCTTTAAAGGCAGAGACAGTGTGGGAAAGGTAATGTGTGCCAAGATCATCCTAACTAAAAATAATAGCCAACGAAATCTCACATTTCCTAACACATGAAAAGCTAAGCTTAGCCCTAAAACTCTGCACTGAGCATCTATTAATATAATCTTTTGGGAGCACTTTTATGAGATAGTACCTTCTTATGTGGCCCAAGCTTAGCTTCAAGACCAAAATCTTTTGCCTTAGCTTCCTGAGTGCTGGGATCACGGGTGTCCACTACTGTGACCATTTGTATGAACACAGTTTACCACATTAAAACAATAGAGACAAATGGCATATCATCAGTAGATGTAGATATAAAAAAAGGATAAGATTCAAAATAAAAACAAATCTTTATAACATAGTTTATGAGTGCATGAAACATTCGTAACTGCTTGAAGATGTCCACCTCTACCAAAACTGCTGAGACCTAAGCAAGTGGCTCTAGAGGTGAGAACGTCTTCTCATTCTTTTTATAATCGGGATTTACAATTGCACGTCCAAGAATTCACTCAAAATGCTTCAAAACCTCAGTGTAAGAGCAAAGGCTATAAAAATGCTTCAAAGAAAATATATATGTAAATCTTTGCCATCAGGTCCTAAGTGACGGTTTACAAATGGATAGTTATGAGCAGCAACCAACCACACTAACAACAAACTGATGAGTCAGACTTCATCAAAACTGCAAACGTTTGTGCCTCAAAGAACAACAATAAGAGAGAGAAGGTGAGGCTGTGGCATGGCTGAGTGGGAGCTCACTTGCCTGACATGCCCCAGGCCCTTATTTGATCCGCAGGGCCACAGAGGTTTCATTTAAAAAATAAAGGAGGGGTTGTAGAGGTGGATGACAGTCAAGGCATTTACTGCTCTTGCTAAAGCCCAGGTTCTGTTGTTCCCAGTGCCCACACTGTGGCTCATGACCCTCGGTGTCTCCAGATCTAGGGGTGCTGACCCTCTTCTATCTTTGTGGGCATCACATGAATGTGGTGCCCATGAATACATGAGGCAAAACACTCACACACATAAAGTAAAAATAAGTAAGTAGATCCTGGGTCTGGAGAGCTGGCTCTGCAGTTAAGAGCACTGGATGCTCTTCCAGAGGACCCACATTTGATTGCCAGCACACCACTGCAATTCCAGTCTCAGGGGATCTGACACCTTCTTTTGGCCTCTGAGGGTACCAGACACAATATGGTGCATAGACATACATGCAGGCAAAACACCTACGCACAGAACAATAAACGAATTAATAAAATTTTAAAATAAATAAGATGGAAAATATAATTCATAGAATGAGAGAGATGCCTTGTCGATGTCTTAGGGTTTCTATTGCTGTGGAGAGACACCATGACCATAAAGCAAGTTGAGGAGGAAAGGGTTTCTATGGCTCATTGCTGTTTGTCACTGAAGGAAGTCAGGACAGGAACTCAAACAGAGCAGGATCCTGGAGACAGGAGCTGATGCAGGGGCCATGGATGGGTGCTGCTTACTCACTTGCTTCTCATGGCTTGTTCAGCCCACCTTCACATAGAACCCAGAACCATCAACCCAGGGATGGCACCACCCACCATGGGCTGGGCCCTCCCCCATTGATCACTAATTGAGAAAATGTCTTACAGCTGGATCTCATGGAGGCAATTCCTCAGCTGAGGCTCCTTCCTCTGATGATTCTAGCTTGTGTCAAAACCACCCAGTACAATCAACAATACATGACAAGTGACTTACATTTCGAATATATAAAGGACTCTTACACTTCAATAAGAAAAAGGCACATACTCTAATTTTAAAATAGGCAAGAGACCTGAATAGTTATTTTCCCAAAGAAGAGATACACACAGCCAGTGACCACACAAAACTTTGTTCCATTGCATTAGTCATCCGGAAAGAGCAAAGTCAAGCCCCAGTGAGACACTGTTCCGAAACCATGGGCTGTGTTAAAGACTGATAAGAAGAGCTTGTCACAGATGAAGGCCCAGAAGGATCACACGAGGCAGTGTGGAATGGTGCGGCCGCTTTGAGAAACATCTGCAGCTCTGGCCGTGGTAAACACCGGCTTCTGTGTGATCAGTAACCCCACTCAGACACGGAGCCTAGAGAAATGGAATCACCGCCACAGAACAACCTGCACACAGACTAGTCATAATGGCAGACACACAGAAACATCTGCGGCTTGAAGAATGGATTAGCAACCTCCCATCCCCCATGCTCCTCATCTCTCCCCGTCTCTCAGATTCCAGAGGCAGCTCCTTTCTACTCATGAGTGCAGGCATTCATCCCTCAAGGAGCCCTTTGTGCTCAGCCCACTGTCTGTCACTCTGTTCCCTCCTCTTCCATCACACGGATCAGAGAGGGGACCATGATGAGGTCTGAACCCAGGGCCTTGCACACACCAGGCAAATGCTCTACTGCTCACATACACCCGTAGTCCTAGAGATCAGTATCTAACTAAAGGTGAGACCTCCCAACAGCACTCCCAATCAAACCAAATTGAATGGATTATTCACAAATTAAAAAAAAACATTTTTACTATGGTAAAATCCACAACCTGGGGCCAGCAAGATGGCTCAGCATATAAAGTCCCCTGCTGCCACACCGCACAGCCAGAGTTTGCTCTCCAGGATCCACACAGTGAAAGGAGAGAACTGACTCCCAACAAGTTGTCCTCTGACCTGCACACTCACACCATGGCGCCTACACACATACACACGCAATAAATAAAAAGTGTAAAAAGAAACTACAAAGTCTGTACTTGGCCATTTTACCCAGTTGTGAGCGTACAGCCAGGAGCAGAAATCTCATCCATTTTGATTTTTCATCTTGCCCAGCAGTATTTTTTTGCCCATTAAATGATGACTAATAGCTCATCTTCCTCGAAGCATCCAGCAATCACCTTTCTTTCCGACTCTGTGTTTGACAACTCCAAATACCTCATCAAAGTGGAGCCATACAGCACCTGGCCTCTTTGTCTGTCTCAATGCATTTAGCATAAGAGTGCCAAGGTTTATCCAGGTTGCAGTCTGTGTTAGAACTTTCTTCTTAAGGCCAAATAATAAATACTTACATATGTTCAGAGAAAGAGAGTATCACTGTAACCCCAGCTGGCCTAGAACTTTCTGGGATTAAAGGTATATATGTGTGTGTGTGTGTGTGTGTGTGTGTGTGTGTGTGTGTATGTATGTATATATTTATATTTAATGAAAAAGAAAAGTGGGTATTGGAGATTGATTCTAGGGCCTCATGCATGCTCTCCAGTGCACCGTTACCATTGAGCTACATTCTCAGCCATAGAAAGTTCTTCTAGAGGTTTTTAAAATTATTTTCATTTTACGTGTATGTGTTTGCTTGCATGTATGGAAAATGCACCATGGTACAATGCCCACAGAGGCCAGGAGAGGACATTTGATCCTTTGGAACTGGAACTACAGATGGCTGTGAGCCACCACGTTGGTGCTGGGAACCAAACCAGGTCTTCCGCAAGAGGCTGCCAAGGCCATCTCTCCAGCTCCCTACAGAGTTTTGTTTTAATGAATTGAATAGAAAATATCAGGGCACATTTCTCATAGCAAAGCCAACTATTACTTCACAGAATTCACCATCCCCAAGGAGAATGTGTTTTCTTTCTGCACATCACAATCATAAAAGTTCAGAACACGCTGATTTGATGGCAAGCGATTCATACCCAAATCCTCATTGCTAGCCTGGCCCTTCCCCTTGTGCCATTTCAGAGTTCCTCTCCAGAGAGTTGCTGGCTTGCTCCAGACAGACTGCCTTCCGTGTCCAAGCAAATACACACTCAAACCATGATTCTCCATTCTCTGACACACTCCTTCTCACACACACTCACTTTGTTCTCCACACTCTGTGTCTGTCTCTCCGACTGGACAGTGCGACTCTAGCCCTGCTGTGTGTGGACTGCTCAGTCTCCCTGCTCTTCATCCCTGGCCCATGCTGCCCTTCTGAATCTCCCTCCCACCTCTGCCCGTGCCCAAGGAGCATTCCTCTTTCTTTAAGATCACTTCAAATGTCCTCTGTAAGCCG
Organism: Ondatra zibethicus; assembly: GCA_004026605.1. Taxonomy (NCBI): domain Eukaryota; kingdom Metazoa; phylum Chordata; class Mammalia; order Rodentia; family Cricetidae; genus Ondatra; species Ondatra zibethicus. Next base: position 82,407 of record PVIU01007929.1, on the reverse strand, counting down.
AATAATCCTGAAGCAGCTCCTCCTTGCCCTTAGGGTCCCTTGTCCATGCCTTTATGCAAGCCCTTCTCTCTTCCTCACAGTCCATGAGTTAGTTCACTTTCTCCATACCTGGGCCTTTGCACACACTATCCCCAGCACTTCCAGTGGTACTCAGTGCACAGCAAGTACTCAGTGCACAGCAGTACTCAGTGCACAATAAGTACTCAGTGTATAGTATGTTTTCAATGTAGAGTAAGTACTCAGTGTATAGAAAATACTTAGTATATAGTAAGTACTCAGTGTAAGTATGTTCTTAATATGTAGTATGTTCTCAGTGTATAGTAAGTACTTAATGTGTAGTAAGTCTGAAGCAGACATGGGAAGTCAAGCACATCACAACCTTGCTCCTTCTGGGTCATTTCCTCCCAAGCCATGGTGTATGCCCTCTGCTCCACAGAGATGGCTCTCGTTAGGCCGTCTCACTGCTCCTTTTGTCCCCCACCGAGGGGCATCGCTAGAATTTTAGTGAGTTATGGTGGACCTTGTCAAAATTTCCATTGCACACCCCAGGGCAAGATGGAGGGTTCAAGATAAATAAATAGATAGATAAATAAAACAGGTCGACCCGCATCACCCACCTCCCTCTGTGGCAGCTCTGCATCACTAGACGAGCTTGCCATCCTTGTCCTCTAACGCCGTCTTCTGAATCCCCTGAGCCATGCCCTCACTTTTGAGTGGCTATGATTATACCCCCAGTGTCTCTCCTCCTAAATAACCTTCCTTTCCAGGCACTTTCACCAAGTTACTACCCTACTCAAGGATCCCATGTGGCTCCCCATGACCTATGAACCACGCTCAATCTGTCCTCAACCTTTAGAGCACATCACTGAAACCACTAATCACTGCTGCCTGACACATACCAAGATGCCCCTTACATCATGGGATCCATCTTTTCATTGTGTCTCTTCCAATGACTATAACTAAGTATACACACACACATGCATTCACACACACACACACACACACACCTACTCCTATCTTCAATCATTTGTTCATTATCCATACTTATTAATGACTTGTTACTAAACACACATGTAGCCTAAAACAAACTGTAGTCCCTACCTCAGAGCTTCTGGCCCAGTGCAGTTTTCAACCTCAGCACCACTGACATTTGGGGCTGAACCATCTTGGTTGTGGCAGGCAACTTGAGCCTTGGGGAGTTTTCAGACATCTCCCCTGGCTTCCTCCTTGATGACAGTAGCATCTCCTGTCCCCATGTGACAACTAAAGACGTGGCTATTTGTTGGGGACCGTGGACCCCCAGACCCTGAATTTCCTGAAAATAACTTGTTTTCCAATGCTTACAGTTGCTCTGAGCAAAACAACTTGTTTTCCTGTGTTTGCAGCTGCTCTGAGCACGAGATCCTCAGGAGTTCCTGGTGGCAGGGGAGTGGTTTCTGGTGGGTTTGGCTGGGGCGTGGCTATCAGTTAAGGATCCCTACATAAGCTGCCCCTGAATACAATAAAGGGAGCATTCTTGGGAAATTCAAGAATGACCCGTGTCCCCATGTCTCTGCCTCTCTGTCTGTGTGTGTGTGTGTCAATCTCCAGGCCCTTTCCCTGGCTTGCAAAAGAACCCTCTCTTAGTGCAGGCTCCGTACTACAGGTGTGGTACCATAGTACACATAGTAGCACGGACAGTACAGGCACTACAGGACCGTAGTACACATAGTAGCGTGGACGGTACAGCTATTCTAATGTCTAAGGGTGAAATTGACCTGACAGAGACCTTCTGGTCTACAGCAACAAGTGGAGTTTGCTATTAGTCCCTCGGGGCCTGCTAGAGAGGTGGGTTTCCAGATGACAATCTGGAAAGGAGTTCAACCCAAGAGCCCAGGAATCTGTATCTCAGGGCTTTCCCAGGGAGCTCCAGTGCAGGTCTGTGCTGTTTCCCGATGGGAGCCAACTCATGGCAACTATGATGTGTGATGAAATAGGACACATAAGCAAATGAGTCAGTTGCGAGACACAGAACCAGGGGAGCCTGGTGACAGACCAGAAATGGAGCCGAGTGTGGCAGTGCAGGTGGGATCGGGTGAGGGAGACATGGGAGAGGACAGCTCCACGCCTGTATCCCGGGCTGGCTGCTGCTTCCTTCCTTAGAGCTGTGCATGTCCCTCCCCTATCTAGATCTTAGCCTGCTTTCAGGGCCCATGAGAGCTCCACCTCCCCCAAGCAGTCTCCCCTGGCCCATCAGATGCTCTTCTCAGCCATTTGTTTCCAGAGTCGGACTTTAATTCCACTGAGCACTGGGACTACATCATCAGCTTCTTTATAGCATCCCTTACTTGGTTCCCTTATACAATGGAACATATATCAGTCTTGACAGTTTGGTTGCATTAAACAGAATTCCTGAAGTGAGGCCTTCAAGGTTTTACCTGCTGTTTAGCGATCAGGGTCTCTGAGAGATGGAGAATGGGAGCCAACTGATATACCTACTGGGCTCTGGGCAACTAGTCCATCCATCCAGACTCAGGGAGGGTTTGACAGAAAAATCAGGTGATAGTGTGGTTGGCACCTACTTTGACCTCCTGTCCTACCAGAAGCTCCATGAAACCCAGCAATTCTGGATAGTTACCAGCAGGGGGAGGAAACCAAGAGCTGCTCCCACTGAGAAGCAGGTACCAACATCCAACAAGGCTGCACAGCAGACAGTTTGGGAACCATCTTAGTGGAAACGATCAAATCCAGCAAGTCAGGAGACTAGAAAGTGTATTTAAAGACACCAGTACCACACAGAGCACATGAGCTGGTGCTAACTAGGGAAGAAAGCTGTCTGGGGAAGTCTAGAGCAATGGGTGACTGGAAAAGAATGTATGAGACAAGGGGTCACATAGTCCTCAGTTCTGGAGAGGTACAGGGAAGGACAGCCAGAAGGCTTAGCTCTCCGGCTGGGAGCAGATCACCAGCAGCAACCCTCCCCCTCCCACTCTTTGGGCAGCCCCGAGTGGGAGCATAAGTGGCCAGTGCAAACCCCAGGACTGGGAAGAAAACAGTACTTAATTATTGAGGCACTTCTGAGATGGTGTGTGTGTGTGTGTGTAGACATTTCCATTCTTATCCATTTGAATGGACAGCAGTGAGATGAGACAGGCACTGGAGGTGAAGGAGGGGCCTGCAAGAGAGAGGAGATGGGCTCTTTCCACCAGAGAACCTCGCCCAGGAGCGTCCAGGGCAGAGCTCCCACCTCGAGGCAGGCAGGTAGCAGGCAGCAACTCGGGCTGCACCAGGCAGCAGAGCCACGGGAGCCTGGCATGCCCGTGCATCTTTCACACACTGAGACTGAAGCTGGGAATGGCATCGACTGCCCTTTCTCTTCAAGGAGTTTGACTGTGGTTGGAGAAGGGGTGAGAGAGCCCAACCTCTGATGCTGATCTGACCTTTGGTGCTAAGGATGGGAAAGAACCATCTGCTTCGAAGGCCATCAGCTTGTCTCACAGATCTAAAATTTACTATCCCTTTGTGTGGCCACAGACCAACCACTACCGCCCCACCTAATCCGGGGTTCCTGGGGAGAAAAAAAACCCTTTACTTCCAAGGTCCTCCACAAAAATTTATGACTGCCAAACTAAGAAGAAAAAAAAAAGAAACCTTTGACCTTCCAGTCACAGCCAAATGTGCACGAAAATATAGGTTTGAGGGACAACGCAGCTCTGGGCATGCACATGCATTTATGGTCAGTTTAGCTGCTTGGCGTTCCGAGGTGCTGCCCACGTTCACAATAGAACAAAGTTCACACAGACACACACACACACACACACACACACCCATAACTCCACTACGACAGGCACACAGCTGGCGCTGTCCTCCAGCTGGCAGCAGAGATGGAGATGCCATAGGGCACACCACGGAGGTGCACTCCGGCTAAGGGCAAACCTCCTGTCACCAGCTCGGAGAACGCTACCGCTGGCCTATCGGCCACCTCTACACTGGGTGTATTCCATCCCTTCAGACTTTCTTACCTCTTGATGTAGCTCCTGCTGTACAGGATCTGCTGCAGCAAGGTCACCAAGGCGAAGGCGCAGATGAAAATGAACAGCAAAGTTCGGTTCCCTAACAAATCCCGGTTGGCTGAGGGGTCTGCGTAGCGCATCCTGGCGGCCCGGCGCCGCGGATGCACCGTGCGGGGCGGCGTGGCAATCACGCGCGCTGTGTGGGGCCCCGGGGTGGGGCGTTAGGTGAACTGTCAAGGCTTGGCCAGGAGGGCAGAGGACTTCGCCGGGCAAAGTTTCCCGAGGGCGCAGCCGGGGCCGCGGTGGCGAAAGGACAGGGCCAGTCGTGAGGAGATCCGCCGAGCCCCAGGCCTGTCCTCGCGTGCTGCTGTCTCTGGGTGCCGGTGTCCCGCAGCCGCCGATCTGCCCGTGGAGGGGCCACGGCAGGTGCCCGAGCCGGGCCGCCCTCCCGCTGAGGTGACGACCAATGAGGAGCAGGGCCGGCCCAGGCTGGGCTGAGACTCTGCGCGGCGCACCGCCCCCTCCGGGCTGGCTCGGGATCGGGGGCAGCCGGAGCTTGGGGCCGGCCGGAGAACAGCGTGTCTGATCCGATCCCCGCGCCCGCAGTCAGGGAATGCGAAGGTTGCCCTTCGGTACTGCGGAGGCGAGGTGGGAGACGCAACCTGAGGACGCGGGGCTGGGGGTGGTGGTGAGGGAGAGGCTGAAAGGGCCGGGTTGGAATCGCGGGGCTCGGAGGAGCGCGGAGACAAGCGCAGACCGCAGAGCCCCTCGTCGGAAACGGGCATTTGCATGCGGCGCGCAGGGCACTGAGTCACCGCGGCGGCCGCGTCCTCGCGCGCTGCTGGAGAATCCGCGGTGAAAACGGAGCAAGGTCAGCGCGGCAGCCCTTCAAGGACGGCGCGCGCGGCCCCTGCATGCTAATGGCCTGAAGGGTTGTCCCTGGGGCCTCGACTCCCGGCTCCTGCTGAGCAGAAAGTCGGGGTCTATCCCCACCAACGCCCTGCCCCCACCCCCACCTCCCGGGCCACTGGCCTCTACCCTTTCACCATCTGCAGCTAATGGCCCTTAGTCAATAACCCTGTTGTCACCCAGACACTGGGACTTTGTCTTATCCTTGGAACTATTCATAGACCATAGGTCAGCAGCTGGCCAACTTCGGGTACTACGGCTCCCCAAAGCTTTAAGAAGTCACTAGATCCAGTAGTGAGCACTCCATGCTTCAATGTAAAGTTGGTGAAATGATCCCAGAGATGCAACGGGAAGGCGGTAGTATCCCGAAGAATGTCACCCCTACCAGGTTCCAGGCTCGCGACAGCTGTTCCATCCTTCCATCCAGACATCGCATAGGCTTGGAAGTCAGTCACGTGCCCGGGATATTCACTGCTCAACTCACTCTGTATGTTAGGGTGCCCTTCCCAGGACCTTCCAAACACTCCCTAGGTCCCAGAGACATGCCTGCCTTGCACTCAAAATTTGACCAAAACTCAAATCGCAGCAAGAAAAAGAATTTTGGCAAGAAATGCCCAGACTCCAACCCCTTCAACCTTTGCATTTAGCAATTTCTTTTTTGATCAGAAAGACCAAGGGATGCATGTTAAGTTTCCATGATTAAGGAGCCAGCAATAATTTCAGTTGTGTTCATTCACAGGGTTGAAATACTAAGTATTATCTTTGAAGAATGTGTGTAGTTTTCTATCCCCTGTACCTATCTGTGAGTAGGCTTTTTAGCCAATTAATGGGATAATCTAGAAATCTGGAGGGCTCATCATTGTCTGATTAGCCTTGACTCCGTTGATGCTTTACACCTCAACCTATAATCGCTCTCATGTACGCTAATGAATTTTCACCTCCTGTCTTCTATCATGGTCTACAGTTACCTAGCCAGGTTTGCCTAGCAAGAAGTTCTTGAGTTTCAGGTTTCCTGTACATGCTGGGAATGGGGACCTGTCAGTGTACCCCAACGACAGCACTGACTTAGTGCTTTTCTCTCCTGCTTTCTTCCTTTCATCACAGGTTTTTGCTCTGAAGCCCAGGCTGGCCTCCGACTTGTGCCCATTCTCAACGCGGGGTTAAGGTGTGTGTCACCATACCACACTCAGATCTAACTTTTTAACAGGGACTCCTGCATACCACTTGCCACTGGGTCCTCCACATATTGCAGGGCAGGTCCCACACGCAAGTTCCAAACTGACAGAGCAGGGGCTGTCAATCTGGTTACCTTGTGCCTTCCTCGTGTGAGGTTAGCGAGGAGGACATACAGAGACAGGAGTCACTCAATAACAACATGAGCTTCTTATTCAGCCATGGAGGGGGTCTCTCTAGTCTAGAGACCACAGAGTCCACTGTCTGCTTCTAAACTGGGGTAGTTGGAGAGCAGAATGGGGAAGGGAAAGGATTAAAAAGTTAACATTTTGACACATGGCTGTCCCTCTGTATTTGTAACCAGGGAGTGGTGCATTAGAGAATGTCAGGTGACAGATAAGTATCTCTTCGGGCACATTACTGGGATCAATAGGGCAGGACGGACAAACATGCAGAGAATCGGGCTACTTTAGTTCTTGGAAACTAATTTAGTTTTCAGATAGTTGCTGTTTAACCATATGGAGGAGCTATACAAAATGGAGTGGCTAGCCCCTCCCTCCAGCCCTAGCACCTTGTTTCTTTTCTCATCCTGCTTATCCTCCCTCCCCATTCTGAGAATTGCCTTTGGATGCAAGCTTCTCTGCAAAATAAACCAAAACAAATCCATTTTACAGTAATGAATCCAATTATCCCAAGAACCTTTTAATTGAAGTATAATACATTTACCAAAACAGCATGGACCACCAGTGTATAGCTCACTGTATTTTCATAAGCTGAGCACAGTGATGTGGCCAGAATAGGAACCAGAGGAAAAGTCCTCCCCATCCACCTAGGATCTCGTTTTTTTTTTAAGATTTATTTATTAATTATATAGTGGTCTGTTTGCATGCATGCTTGCAGGCCAGAAGAGGATGCCAGATCTCATTACAAATGGTTGTAAATCATCTCAAGAGCAGGCACTGCTCTTAACCACTGAGCCATCTCTCCAGCCCCCACCTAGGATCTCATCACGCTCCACTATGGCTACTGTGCACTCAAGGGTTCTGAGGCTCAAACTCTAGGCATCAGGCTCACACAGCCAAGGCTTATACCACTAAGCCAACTCACAGAGTCAGCTCTGACTCCTGATGCCAACTTAATGTATTTCCTGTTCAGGCAGTTTCTGTAAATGGAATATTGTTTTGTGTCTGGCTTTTTCTGGCTCACTGTTAGCTGTGAAATCCATACATGTTATTGTATATGTATGGGTGTACATACATCCTCTTGTGCACACATTTTTACCAGTCATGCAGATGAATGCTAACACAGGGGCTGCTGGGCAGAGGGTTTTCGTATGTCTTCAGGCTGAAGTCAGCTGATTGAGATCAGTAGGTTGCTCTCTATGGCCCTTGAAGTGGACTGGGATCTTCTATGGAGGTGATTTGAATCATTCTAGGGACTGACTTGAGAAAGCGCTCACTGATGGCTTTGAAGATAGAGGAGACCTCTTGGCAACGTACTCAGATGCCCTCTCGGAGAGACTGGCTCCTGGCCAATAGCCAACAACCACACAAAAAAGACTGAATTCTTTCAACAACCTGAAGAGGCTTTGAAGAGGGCCTGGACTCCAGCGGCCCTGACCTTGAGACACATCAAAAATGAGATCCCACCCCTCAGCTATACAACTTGAAGCTCATCCGTGTATTCCTCACAATACTAAATGTGTGGTCCTTTCACAAGAGGACAAAACCAGTTTCTAATTAGCGTCTATACGGTCTTTCTGCTGTATAGTACTGTAGCATGCCTGTCTATCTGTCCTTTTGCTTTGTGCTTTTAGGGCCTCAGATTGAACCCAGGGACTTGTGCATGCTAGCCAAAGCATTAGACCACCATACTACAGGGCCAGCACTAACATTTCTACTGTTGATGGACATCTGGCAGCTGCTGCCATGAAGCTTCCAAAGCCTACTCTTTGATGGATTAATGCATGCATATCTATTGGGCATCTGTATTTGGAAATTTTCAGTCGGACAGTGTATGTATGTTCAGCTTTAGTGACTACTGCCAAATGGTTTTCCAAAATGACACATTATTTATAACTAGGTATTTGCCTTGCCATCACCAAATGAGGTGATGTGAGCATTCATCTTCTAACCTAATGGAAAAAAAAGCGCCAAAATTATTGAGGGACAGTAGCAGCCCCAGAGGTCCTTACTCTCTGTTCCCTGCACAGACTAGCAAGGAATAAGGTTGATGCAGGTGTTGGGGACAGTTGGGGGTCTGTGGAAACACCCATGGGGTGGATCTCCATCACTCTGCAAATGGCCAGCAATAATCTAGTTCATCTCTGCTGACGCTGCTTATCCAGCCCAATGGCATTTGATATCTGATTTCTTCAGATCAAACCAAAGAGTTATATTTAACCCACCCACAAATGTCTTGCAAGGCTAGTGGAATCAGAGAACTAAGGTCATGAAACGAACGAGTTTGAAATCTTTGATGCTACTGGCAATGTGGAGCCAGACTCTACCTTAGGCCAAATTTATGCTCTGATTGTAGAATTGCAGCAAACATTCAGAAGGACTTACAAACAAAAGAGTAAACACGTGACCAAGTGATCACAGTGCCAGATTCAGTGAACACCATTTTTATATTGTAATGGCCAGGGATGGGGACAGCTGCATCATTGTTTAAAATACACACTCACGCACAATTAAGCCAAGAACAAATGTCAACACTGGCACAATCTGCTAAATTACTGATAACTGATGGGTATTACTCACGCTGCGAACATTGTCTCCAATATAAAATAGAGCAGCTTAAAAAGAGGACGGAACAGAGCAGTTTCTTTGGGCTTTTATGTTGTGCAGCCCAACCACAATCTGCAATTATGTAAGTGGCATTCCATGCACATGTTCAAGGAGTGTGTGGCAAGGGTGTGCCGTTCTTATGCCTCTTGACATTTGTGCTAACAAGTCAGGCCTGTGAGGGGCTGCTCTTGGCTTGGGGACAATGCTTGTGATGAAAGCGGCTGTTACCATGTGAGCAGATTGCTCTGGTGATAGCCTCATAATCGCCAGCTCCGCTAACCACCAGAGGCCACTGCAGGTGCTGCGCTTTACATCACCTGTCTTGATTTTTAATCACTTTGAATTGTGTACTGCAGCTATAATGTCTACTCCTCATACATTTCCACTGTGACTTATGGGTTGTGTTCCAGGTAATGTATAAGTCACTGGTAATCCTAAACCTTCCTGCCGTGGCATCTCCAACCCCAGAAGCTCCTTCTCACCTTCCATTAGTCAATCACTGCATCAGGAAGCACAAAGGCTCTGGCTCGCCTCAAGTTTGCCATGTTCTCATATCTAGCCAGGCACAGCTCACAGTGGGATGAGGTCATCTGGGTCCCACTTAGATAACATGGCAGCTTAACTGAATCCCACATCTCCTTCACTCATCCTAAAGGCTGGGTTCTGGGAAAGAAACATGGAATCCAGTTCTCCTCTTTAGAGAAAGACCACTGGTGAACAGGGCTGAGAGAATAGTTTGGGTTCTTATCAAGTTTAGTGCTCCTTCAGTACCTACAAAGGGACAGGTGGCCCACTAGGATCATCCACTTATAAAGCATTAATGAAGGTCTCCCAATCCTCCTATGTAGCTACTCTATATGAGTCATTTAGCCATCACCCTAAGTTCTAAAGCTCCATGTATTCTGTGGACATGGCTGGCATGACCCCTACATACAGGTATTATGCCCTCACAGGAGATTAAAGTCTAGTGAGGAAGTCAGACAAACAATCCGTAAATGCTAAATAACTGGGAGTCTTAGAGATGAGGGTGGTGTGTGGCCCAGAGGCAGAGCCTTGCAAGTTGGGACTCCATCCATAGACTATGGCAAAACTGTACCATAGCTAATCAATCTGCAAACGGAGGGAGCAGCATTGAGGGAGCAGTGCTTCTGAGGCACAAGCCTTCTACTCGCTACAGGCATCAGATCCCACTCCCTGGTGTCCATTCCCTCACCCTATCAGCAGGCAGCCCTGGCCAGGGTAATACTTAATTCTTTGCCTGCTTCCATGGAAGCAGAAGAAGAGTGTAAAATGTGATCACTGCTTTGTAAAAGCTGTCACCATATTAAGTGGCTCATCACTCAGTTCACTTGAGAGTCATGGAAGTGGATTAAGCATGTCTAGGGATGCCCACTGCAAAATCATGCAGTTGCTAGAGCTTGTGTCTGGTGTGCACTGTCCCTGACTTCTGGGGCCCTCTATCCTCCAGGTTCCTGGTATAAGTCCATGCTCTACCCTGCTTTTCCCATCTCTCCTCTTGAGAGGCTTTGAGAACTTTCATCTAAACCTTTGATGGAGAGACTGAACCTGTAGTGTCATTGATACTATGTCTCTTCCCTATTGTGCTCCCAGCACTGTAAAGGAATATACAAGCTACTGACATCCTCATCACGTCCTCAAACATTTTCAATTAGGTCTTCTGGGGCTGGGTTTCCTCAGGAACATCTACTTGATTTTCTAACAGAATTGTTGGGGAAAGGATGTTGTACGAAATTTTCTTCCTCCAACTAGCCAATACTTAAGGCTGATGTGTTCTAAGAGCCTGAAAGGGGATCATTGTCTACAACACACGCAGTCATCAGTTTGACAGTCTGGCTTTGCTATGATATGAGTTTAGCCTAATTATCATTCTCAAAGGCCAAGTGTACAAAGAAGAACGCCAACATCCAACAAGATTTCTGAAAGACCAGATGGTAATTGTCACAGGCTTCATGAGACAGTTTTTGTGGCCAGTGTTCCACTAAGTTGCTATAATGTGGAAGCGCAGCCAACCCACAAATTGGGCTGACCCACGAGCTGTGTTTCTGACACCACTCCACACTGGAATATGCAGAACTTTGACACACAGTCCTAGCCCACTGACCTGAATAACACAAAAGGCCTTCCCTTGTGTTTAGACACTGTCTCCACAAAGGCTTGATAACTTACACGAACCTATTATCCACTGCCAACACATTAGATTTATTTACCCTTGAATTGAACCTGGAACTCACAGTGTGACATTTATGTGCACAAATGACCCTGACTGTGGCCTACAGTCTCATACATACTTGTCTCTGGTTGCTATGGTTCACAGAGCAACTGTTCAATAGGTTGTTTGTACAATTCCACCTTTCTGCCTGGAGACAATAGATTCTTGGGTCCTTAAGGTCAGTGTCAGCAGAGCAGGAGCCACGGAGACATTAATGAGCACATCAGCTGTGGTGTACACTTGGGATTCTCTACTAGGGAAGCAGACTGAGAGGGTGCTAAGAGAGAGACTGGGAGACCCTTGCATGCATGGTTGTCACCATCAAGTTCACATAAAGTAACAAGTAACTAGTCGGGTCAACCTCCTTCCAAGGGTGGAGTCAGGTTCTTTGTTGTGACTGAATGCCCTGACATCTGACTGTGAAGGCTGTGACAAGGCTGAAGGAAGTGGCTGGCGGTGTCCCAGAGCCAGTGAAGCACTGAAAACTGGCACACGGATAAAGTGTTTGTCAAGATCAAATGTGAAACCGTGAGAGTGCTGTGTAGTGGGGACTCTTTCCTGGTGAGCCAGTCTTTACTGTGACCTTAGATTGGCAAAGTCATTTCACAGTGCAAATGTGTGACACTAATCAGGTGTCTTCCCTGCCAGCTTCACATTCAAGCTCCCAGAACTTCGACTCTTCCACATCCTCTCTCCAGCCTACACAGATGCTTCTCTACCACCCCAACTTTGCTGCTGTGAGTCTCACCACCCATCTCCTCAGCCAAGTCAGAAGCCAGCCATCTGAATGACAGTTAACACTGGATCTGAGGGACTCTGGGATTTTACCTGAATGTCTTCAGATTCTTAGGGGATATCATTTGCATAGGTGCAAATGAGAGCTCCGTAGTTGCGTGTAAACTTTAAAATACTTTAGGATCCAGTGATTGGATGCTACAAAAGTTCTTTTCTTTGTAACCTTTGTAAAAAGTAGGACATACGCTCCAAAGAGCACCTCAACCATAGTACACAGCTCTCTGAATAATCACAACACGAAGATGGCTATGTGAGAAAAAACAATGAAGGAAAGAAACCATCAGTCCCTAGAGCCCCTCATGTTCCCTCAGGTTCAGGTGCCATCTCAAACCCTGTCATCTTCGCTACTCTTCCCAGCACCTCACGGGACCCTGGGCCGGCTCCAGACTAGCACATTGGAAAGAACTTTGGAGCCTATCTCTACAAGTCTCTCTCACCTCTACCACTCACTAATGTTGTGGATCCGGTAAGACCATCTCCCTAATAGTCTCTGAACACTGTCATGGGGATCCAATGTGCTGTCCACTTCCCACAGGACAGAGGGGTGGGGCTGGTGCTCAGCATGCAGCCACCAAAGTTTCACATACGTGCTCTTTGTGAGCCTCTACAGCCCTGTGCAGGAAGTCACTGTGTCTGGTTTACAGGTTGCCTCTGTGATTCTCATGAGAGATGACTAGTCCAGTCATGGCAGATTGGAAGCTATTTGTCAGCTCCGAGGCTGACCAGTGTGACCCAGAGGTGACAAGATCCAGGAGGGGATTCAAACTTACTTACAGTCCCATGGACATCTGAAAGCAACTTTGAGTCAGCATCCTGGTCCTTTTAAGAGATTATCTTCACTAATATTTATCTCAGCCTTGCCAGGATGTTTCCTAAACGGACACATAAATGCCAGCCTTATGACACTTGCTAGTAAAAACCAAATCCTTTGGCTTGAGTTGCAATGGTGCCTAATAATAGCTGCAGAGGCAGATGAGTGTTTAGCTGGCCATGCGAAGAACATGTGGGACTCTCAGAGCCAAGATACTGTAGGGCAGTGCCAATGGCAGCATCAGCAGTCAGGGTGAGGGCCAGTCTGGTCTGTGACTGCAAGCAGTATTTGTGGGGGGTGGAGGGGAGAGCAGGAAACCAGTCAGCCCTATCCTGGTCACATCAACAAAACCAGGGAAGGCCATGCTGTCACACAATAAATATACTGGACAGCGACTCTGGAGCACACACATACAGGTGTGTGCTCAGGGTTCAGAGGAAAGTTCCTTACCCCTTCCCGGGATGTTCAGATATTTGTTCAGATGGAGAGCAGGTACCTTCTTGTGTTAGAAACACAAACCAATCATTTACTAACTGGGCAGCAGCCTGAGAAATGAATGCATCGAGAACAAGTTCTGTGCTGTCTTTATGGGAGTCTGGCAAAGGGGAAGGGGGCACCTCTGAGGCTGCTTGTCCACCTGCAGCCTCTTCAGCTGTCACAGCATCCTTGCCCCATCACAACTCCAGGTCTTGTCTATGAGCTGTGAAGCGTTCACCACCGAGTCCAGGTTTCCCTCCCTATGTGCATGGAATGGTCACGATAATCCAGTGAACAAAGAGCTGGACTGGATCTGACACACGAAGACTCCAGCACCACCTCTGCTCTAGGACTCTAACAGCCACACAGTGGAGGAAAGTGGAAGAAGCTCAAAGATGAGCTCCTTCTGCCAGTCTTCCCTCCTGTTCAGGAGCCTCTCTTCCAATATCTTCCTTCCAGCTCACCAGAGTTCGGGCACATGGCCACAGCCTGATTTAGCTCACTTTAAAGAAAAGCAGAGGCTGCCCTGAGCACTGAATTGGCATGGCCGGTCTGCATCCAGGATGACTTCCCCAGAAGCTCCTGCGCTGCTCCCAGCTAGAGACAGACGACCCCACAGCTCTGACACACCTGAACCAAGTCCTCAGCGCTCTTGGCATGCTACATAGCTATCTATCCAGGCATCCCATCATTTCCCTACCCTGTTGTTCTGGGGAGGCAAAAGCAGGCTGCTTCCATACTAACACAGAATCAGCATGCAATCAGCAAAACAGACCTGAGAACTAAGACACTCACACTACAGTTTCACACTTTCTCATGGAAACCAGGTTCTAAACCAGAGCCTTCTCTAGGGGAACTCAAGGCCCCAGCCAAGAAGGCATCCTGTCACCTTAGCCGTCCCCTCATTTCCTCAGATGGGCTCTGAATGAATATTTTCCCTTTCGGAAAGTTAGGGGTCTCATCATTCCATCAGCTTGGCCCCCTTTGGTGACAGACCGGTCACCATATTTAGTCCCTAGGGTTGCAGGAGTGCCATGCCAGCACACAGTCCACCTCTAACAGAGAATCACTCTGTGGGGGAACGCCAGCACTTCCTGAGCTGAGGGGACAGCAGCTATATTCTGACTGACTATCCCCTTGCGTTCCTGGCTGTTGCCTAGATCTGCAGGTCCCCAACTAAGGTAGGAAGGTGATTTATAAGCACTGGGGTGGAGGGGGGTGGGCAGAAGAGTAGGCATTCAAAGTCTACCAAAGCCTTCTACACAGTCTCTGGTACTGCCATACCACGAGGCTGTCCACCCTGGCCCCCAGGCCTAGCCTTCTGTCCCCCTTGCTCCCACTGGAGCTGATGAGGCCTTGGGTCAGGAAAGCACTAAGAGCTGTGTGTGAAAAGTCAGACTTGCAGGTTGCTATAAAAAGGAGCAAAATCGCAGATGTGCCTTTTCATGTGTCTTTTGCTCCATCTCATTCAGCACACACATCTTGCAACAGCTACCCTCTCACTTTTACAGCCACTCCCTCCCTCCAAGGTGCTTGATTAAAATAACTCTTCTCAGGGTCAGCCTTGCTGCTGTGCATAGAAGGAAACTGCTCCAGGACTAGGGCTGAGCCCAGATGAAACATCCAGCTTGGCTCCTGCCATGTCCTGCCCACTCTCGAGAAGTCAGAGGTAAGTGAGAAAATGCATGGAGAAAGCAAGTTGTCAGTGCGCTGTATAACATGGGAAAGTTGTTTTCCCTCTCTGAGCCTCAGGTCCCTCATCTACCAAGTAGGGTATTTGAGGGCCTTTCCAGTGCTGGGTCTACGGCTAAGCCGCTTCCATGTTCATCACTGCTCAAAGTCACCTTCCGTCACCTCCCACAGCAACTTAGCTTGGCTTGCCCTTGACTTAGTTCACTGTGTATTGGCCTGATATTTGGCCTCATCTAAGAACTCTGCATTTCTTCAAGCCTCCAGGGCCAATACTCGCCTGAAGTTTGTTCTCCATCCTGCCCCCAAGATCTCAATGCCAATCTCATGTCCTATTTAAATCCCTCATCGTGGAACTGGAGAGACAGTTCAGCAGGTAAGAGTGGGCACTCATCTCGCAGAGAACTTGAGTTCTGTCCTCAGCACCCATTCTAGCAGCTCATAACCACTTTTAATGCCACTGCAAGGGACCCCAAGGTCTCTTCTGGATTCCCCAGTCGCTGCATTTACATGTATACACACACACACCCCTTCTACCTATGAACTCTCTTTATCTGAGAACCCTAACACACTGAGCAATTCAACTTCTTGTACTTGATTGAGTGGCTAAAGAGTCTGTGATGCTCACCTGTCTTTCTTGCATTTTCCTTTATGAAGATTCTATTTAAGTAGTTTGTCCATCTCTTGATGCCACTATTTCACTTTCATTACTGATTTGTAGTGTGGATAGATGACAGATGATAAAAAGATGGGCATAGAGACAGGTACTTGACAGATGACAAATACATTAGATAGGTAATAAATTGCTGATAGCTGATTGATCATCTGGACCACTTTTGTCAAATATATGTGATGTGTAAAATTTTCCCCCAGAATGTGGTTCATAATTTCATTTTAAATGTTTTTATTATCTGAAATTTTTCATTTTGATAAAGTCAAATCTATTTTTTGTAGTTGTTGTTCCTTGGGACTTAGTCCTAAGAAATCGCCTACAAAATTGCAAACACATCTGCTAGTATTTTCTTTGATGAGCTTAAGGCTTACCTTTTGTAGATACAAGATGCAGGTCAAGTTATGTTCACGAATGGTGTGAGGCAGGGGTTAGATCTCACTTCTGTCCCTTAAAAATTTCCAATTTATCCCAACATCATTTACTAAAAAAAAATCCTTCCTACACTAAATTGACACTTTTATTAAAAAACCAAGTTGCTACCTATATGGGTTTATTTCTGATTGATGTTTTATTCCATTTGTCTATTCAACTACAGATATGCAATAACATAATTTCTCAACATAGCTTTCTAGTGTGCTTTGAAATATGGAGGTATATAGTCCCCAACTTTAGTCTTTAAGATTATTTTGGAGTCACATTTTCAATTTATACAGTTTGATAAAAATTTTAGGAATGCCATCTATCAATGTCAAATCTTGTCCATATTAAATCTTCAAAACTATGTACATCTATCTACCAATCTATCTTCTATTTCTCTATTTATTCATATCTAATTCAGTTTTTCTCAATTCGTGGCTTATTTATTTATTCTTTCATCTGTAGACTGGGTTTTCTGATTCTCATGCTAGCTTCAAACCTGACATGTCGGTGAAGGCGACCTTGGCTTTCTGGTTCTCCTGCTTCAATATCCCATGTGCTGAGATTGCAGGTTTTCACAACCACAGTTTATTTGTGCTCCCCCACAGTGCTAGGGACAAACCCAGGACTTCATGAATGTTAGGCAAGCACTCTATCAACTGAACTACATCCCTGGCCTAATTTTTTACACTTTCATATTTAAAAAAACATTGAGAGTGTGGGAGTTCCCACATATTCCACACTCAGTTTTCCTATCACAAACAGCTTGCATTCATATGGTTTCCATGTCAAAACGAATGAGCCAGCATTAACACACTGCTGTCATGGCCAGGATTTGATCAACATTGACCTCAAGTTCTGGAAACTCATGTAAGATACACTAATCATCATGTCTCCTCAAGAGTCTCTTGACTTTCCCTGTTGAATGGCTTCAAAAGCCTGGAGAAGCACTGGGCAGGCATTTTGCAGAATGCCTTTCAATGAAGACTTCACTGCTGCTTTTTGTCATGGTTCTGCAGGAAGTTTAGGGGGATAAGGTGCTGCTTTTATCACATCAAGGGCATGTAATGTCAACATTACTAATTACTGTTAATTTTGACCTTGATCACCTGGGTAACACTTTCCTCTATAGACTACTTTCTTCCTGCCCTTTCCATACTATATTCTTGAGAAGGAGAAGCCTCTATGCACAACATTCTTTAAAAATCTGTATGTTCCATGTCTTTCAGTGTTTTATAACTACATAAACTATCTGGAAGTCTGCAAAAATGAACTGTCTCTTGACTTCCAGTTACTGATTCATTCAGTCATTTGTGTAACTCAATATGGATTCCTAGTCTTTATAAAAATTGAATTATAGTTGGGCAGTGGTGGTACAGCCTTTAATCCCAACACTCAGGAGGGACAGGCAGGTGAATCTCTGTGAGTTCGAGGCCAGCCTGGTCTACAAAGCGAGTTCCAAGACAGCCAGGCCTGTTACACAGAGAAACCCTGTCTCAAAAAAAAAAAAAAAAAAAAAAAGAAACAAAAAACAACAAAACAAAAAAAAGAAAAACCCAAAACCAAAACAAAACAAAAAGGTTGAGTGATGTGGGATTCCCCTCTGCATGCTGTGATTACCATTAAAGAATAAAAAAAGCTGGCTTGAGCCTATAGCAGGGAAAACAGAGGTAGGTGGGGAAAACTAAAGAGAATACTAGGAGAAAGAAGGTGGAGTCAAAGAGAGAAGCCATGTAGCCCCACTGGCGGCAGATGCTAGAACTTTACCCGGTAAGCCACAGCCTTGTGGCGATACACAGATTAATAGAAATGGGATAAATTAAGATGTAAGAGTTAGCCAATAAGAAGCTAGAGCTAATGGGCCAATCAGTGATTTAATTAATATAGTGTCTGTGTGGTTATTTCGGGGCTGAGCAGCGAGGAACAAACAAGTGACCTCCTACAACAGTTGAGTTATAGTCTAGTACTAATTTATTGATCTGTGATTAGTTATTGTAGCTTAAGCCTGTGAGTGCTATTAAAGGAGAGAGATGTCTCCTATGTCATTTTGGCATTATCCTTATCAACACACTTTTCCGTTTTGTTTGGGTGCTCCCTTTCATTTTGTTCTAAGACAGAGTTTCGGCACCTTGGGCTCATCTGGAACTACTGATCCTCCTGCCTCTGTGTCTTCAATGCTGGGCTGATGGGTATGTGCCAGCATGCCTAGCTGAGCACTACTTGTCTACCTGGTACTGAAATGCTCCTGACTCATGTTTCCTGCCTCTGCTCTAGAATCTGCTGTACTTCCAAAGAGCTAGCTCCTGTTAGAGGAGAATAGCTTTAGAAGCCAACTCCTCGTCAAGATGCTGCCAAAGATGACATCTTCTCAAGCCCCTTTCCCCACAATACATTACCAGTATACATAAATAAATGTAAACACATATTTGTTAATGTGGTTCACTTACTAGTTCTAAACGTTTCTTGTTTAGGGTTTTCTACGCAAACAGTCATATTATCTGTATAACAACAGTTCAACATTCTTCCTTCAGAGCCCTCTTTTTCTTGCCTCCTTGTATTTGCTGGGCCTTTCAGAACTCTGGAAATGAGGCTGTTCAAAATCAGTAGCTATTGTTATTTTGCTACTAATATTTTGGAGAAAAATGCTTAGTATCTCACATTCATTATGATAGTATCTGCAAGCTTTTCATGGATATTCCTTATCAAGTTGAAGAAGCTCCCATCTATTTCTAGTTTGCTGGGAGTATCATGAGTGGTTTTTGAATAAGTTTCTCAAATGTATTGTCCTGAATCTATTAAAAATTATGTGATTTTCCTTATTACTGCATATAATTTATGTATAGTAAAAATTTATCCCTTTCAGTGTATAGCCCCATATGTTTTAACAAAAGCATCTTTTTAATCACTATATAATTAGCCAGTGGAGAGATAACTGTCAAGTGCTTGCCACACAAGCTGGGGAACCTGAGTTCTATGTCCAGTACTCACTATGCCTGGAATGGTGGCAGGAACTTGTGGCACTGAAGAGGCAGACACAGTGAAATTCTTGGGGCTCACTGGATAGCTACAGGCCAATTAGAGACCCTGTCTTAAAAACAAACAGCATATGTTCTCGGTTCCAGAGCACTCTTGGGTGTAGTGATATTTCATTTGTGGTTTTTTTGGTTTTGTTTTGGTTTTTCAAGACAGGGTTTCTCTGTAGCTTTGGAGCCTGTCCTGGAACTAGCTCTTGTCGACCAGACTGGTCTCGAACTCACAGAGATCCACCTGCCTCTGCCTCCCGAGTGCTGGGATTAAAGGCGTGCGCCACCACTGTCCGGCTTCATTTGTGTTTTAATATATGAAGCTTGACTGAAGATCAGAGAGTAAAACAGCCCCACTGGTCAGCCTTACAGACCAGACAGTGGTAACACACACCTTTAATCCCAGTAGCCAAACTAGTTGCCATAGAAACTGGGTGGTGCATGCCTTTAATCCCAGCCCTAGATAGGATTATAAAATGGGAGGAGACAGCTCTCAATGCCAGTCTCATTCTGAGATTTCTAGAGGTAGAATTGCCATTTCGAACTGAGGTCAAAGAAAGAGCCAGTAGCTGGTTGCTTTGCTTTTTGGATCTTCAGGTTGAACCCCAATTTCTCTGAGTTTTTATTAATTGTGTTTCATTTGTGGGATGGGAGTTAGCCTGGGAGGCCAGTGGGGGCTCTCTACCTCCCCTCCCCCTGACCACTCGAGCGGACTCTGGGCACGGCCTGACCATGTTCATCAGCATTGGCTCATCTGTTGAAGGCTTTCACTGACCCCCAGTGCCATCCCTTCTGCTCTTTTGCAGCCTCACTGTCGGAATTTCTTCAGGGGTGACCTCCATGACATCAAGAATGACTTCCAGATTTGGAGAGTGGTATGCAGAAGAATATGCTTTGATTTACATTTTATGCAGTAGTTTTCTTATTTTTAACTTCAGAATATTTGAAAGAAGACATGGAAGCTGGAAATTTGCATCCTTCTGCCTGGACTCCTGATTCTTATCAGTCTTGTTTGCCTTTATCCTTGTGGAAACCATGTAGGATTCATTTGGGGTCACTGTGGTCAATAATTTGCCTTCTGGATTTTTGACCCTTGTGTCTGCTGTTTGTACCCTTTATTGCTCCATCCCATGAGTCCCAAGTGGCACAAATTCTGGGCAAGTTGTCAATAGCAATTAAGACATTGATTTACATACTGGGACTACAACTTTTCACCTCTGGTTCCTTCATCTGGATTGTAGCTGTAAGCAAACTAATTTCTGGCAGTGCTAAAACCACAAAGTGTTTCAGGCTTACCAGGTGCTCTGCATCCACAGTAGGATAGTTCAGATCTTCTCTCAAGACCTTGGGGCCATCCTGTCATCTTCAGAACCCACTGGCAAGGCCAAAGAGCAACATTGGGCATCCAGATGCAGCAGAGAGTGGAACAGCATAACCAGGAGCTGAAGCTCAGTTTGCACAACTGAGGTGACAGCAGCAGGGAGGAAAGATCATTGCAATCAGCTTTTTCCTCATCTTGGTATAAACTATCAAAATGGTCCTCAGTCTGAACATCGGGCATCTCCTCTCCAGAGAGTTTCTGAGGAGCAGGCTGTTCAGCACATGGAGATGGGATTTTCTAGAATGCCACAGAGGCCCTGAGGGCCTCAAGCAATGAGCTCAATGTGGTCACAACCTACTGCTACAGCAATGACATTCAGCCCAGCTGTTATAAATGACAGTAGCGTGTCTCTGCCACCACATCAGCCCAAGGACCACGCAAACTTCAACATGAATGATCTGGAGAGGAGGTTGGTCCCCACCACACACTGACCTTAACTCCAAGATAGAGACACATTCAAGGAGGTGGAGGCAGGAAGAAGTCCACTGTGAGCAAAATCAGCTATAGAAGGAATAGATCATTTCCTATAAGTAAACTGTACCTGTTGTGTTCTGCAAAATGAGCAGAAATGTTAAACTGATGCCAACTTAGGTGTGTTATACTTACAATAACATTTTTTATGTGATTTTAGTTTTTTTTGTTTTGTCAAATAAATAAAGAAAAAAGCCAGGATGGATAGAACCTGAGGTTGATCCCCAGCTTTCCAATGCCCACATGTACATGTGCAGCCACACAAACGAATGCACACAGATTAAAGAACATTTTCTATTGCGCCCCAAATTCCACATGGCCTTTGGTATACCCTTTGCTCCCTTAGCCTCTGGGCCACAGCTGGTTTTCCTGAATGACATTATTGGCATTATTAACTATGAGTTTTTTGAGGTTAGCTTCTTTTATGTAATGCCTCTGAGGCTGACCCATGTTACTGTGCATATAAACACCACTTCCTTTCCATTCACTTCCTAGGGTGCATACGCACCACTGCTCACTTATTTGTGCCTTGTTTCCAGTGAGGGACAATTGTTAACAAAAATGCTATAAGTGTGTACATATTTTCATGGCAGAAGTGCTCCTTTCTTAGAGCTAAACTCCTTGGATGGGGTTGCTATCCTACTGTAAGTGCAGTGTAAGCTGGGGTGGTGGTCCACACCACACCTGACATACCAGCATTGAGAGGCTGAGGCAGGACTACACCTGAAGAATGACACCCCGCCTCAAAACACCAGAAAGATATAGATGCTTTCAAATACTTATTTTTAGGTGTGTGTATGTGTGCTTCATGTTATGACTGTGAACCACAACATGCCTGGTGCCACAGAGATCAGAAATGGCATCAGCTACTCTGGAACTAGAATTTGAGTACTCTTAACTACTGAGTACTCCAACCCCACCAAAAGATTCAACTACCACAGAATAACTCAACCCTTACAGTTTTGTTTGGTTTTTTGAGACAGGGTTTCCCAGTATAGCCATAGTGGTTCTGGAACTCACAGAGATCTGACTTCCTCTGCCTCCCGAGTGCTGGATTAAAGGTGTGCACCACCACTGCCAACCCCTGACCTGTGTTTTAAGGTTCTGGTGTCACTTCACACTCACCCCAGGAAAACACAAAGCCAGCCCTGCTGCTTATGGGTCACCCTTAGCCATTCCAACAAGCTAGTAGCTACATAAGAATGTAGTACTCATTGTAGCGGCTTATTTCTTTGAAGGTTTTGAACATTTTAAAATTAATTAACGCATATATTTTATGGTACTGGGGATTGGATTCAAGACCTCATGCATGCTAGCTAAGCCTTTTACCAGTGAGCAATATACACAGTTTCTCAGTGTAGTTTTAATTTGCATTTGCCTAATGAGTAACAGTGTTAGAGATACTTTTTTTTTGGAGTGAACAGGTGTAAATTTATTATACAGCATGTATACAGAGAGGTCTATTGAGATGTCACAGACTTTAAAATAAAAAAAAAAATAGAAACATATAACCTTTACCTATTTGGAGGGATAAGGTTAGTTAAATACCCAACTGCTTCATAAATGTTCTTATAAAAATACTACATTTTTGTTCCTAGAAGTTAACATTGTCAACTTAGTGAACATTATATATAATGCAAAGAACAAAGGCAAGCAGAAGTTATAAAGCAGAAAGATAAACATATCAGAATGTTAAAAAAGAAATTAGGTGACTAAAAGAGAGTGGCGAAAAGAGAGGGCACTCCTGCCCGTGTCACTGTCTTCTGAAAGTCAAACAACTCTGTGTTCTCATTTGATCATATACATCCTAAGTAAAAGGCATCTTCACAACCTACAAGTGATGGCATATGTCTATAATCCATTGCTTGAGAGGTGGAGACAGGAGGATTAGAAGTCCAAGTTCACTCTCAGCTACACATTAAGCTTGAGGCCAGACTGGGTTGTAGAGAGACACTCATCTTTAAAAAAAAAAAAAAAAAACAAAATGTTAGATGTTAATCATACCTGCAATACCAGCACTTGGGAGACTGAAGCAGGAGAGCTGAAAGTTTGAGGCCAGCCTGAGCTACAATAAAACCCCATTTCAAATTTAGCAAGAACAAAAGTTATTGCCATAAAACTGTGTAACTTTATGGATTAGTTCATCTCTTAATCATCATGAGAAGAAAAAAAATTTTTTGTTTTTTTCCGAGACAGGGTTTCTCTGTGGCTTTGGAGCCTGTCCTGGAACTAGCTCTTGTAGGCCAGGCTGGCCTCGAACTCACAGAGATCCGCCTGCCTCTGACTCCCGAGTGCTGGAATTAAAGGCCTGTGCCACCACCGCCTGGCCAGAAAAATTTTTATTTGCAGTATATATTGATTAACAGAAACCCTCAGAACTAGCTAAAATGCAGAAAATGAAACCGTGGAATGTTCAGCCCTAACTGGAACATACAACACACACACACACACACACACACACACACACACACACCCTCCCAAGGCTTAGGGATCATGTGGAAAAAGGGACTAAAACAGTATAAGAATCAGGCCATGGATGACTTCTAGACACAGAAGAACAGTAGCACACATGAGTTATACATATGTAAAAACCCCAGCAAGCCCAACAAAGACCCAATCTCAGCATGGAGGGCAGAGCTGTGGATAAAGTCCCAGGCCTAGCCAAGGAGCTATTCACAAATGATAGCCAGCTGCTGGAAGGGTGGCCAGTGTTCTTTTAAGAGTGTACCCCTAGTGAACTGACCATGCTCTAGTGGAAAGCAACTCACCCAAGAATATTTGCACAGCACTAACTGGTCTTGATGGGTTTAAAAAGAAAACGAACATAAATTTGGGTGGGTAGGGAAAGGGTGTAGATTTGAGCAGAGTTGGGGGAATATTATTAAAACATGTTCTACAAAATTCTCAAAGAATAAAGTATTTTTAAAAATAAATCAGACTTCTCTGAGTTTCAAGGCACAGTTTCACACGGGACAACTAACTGTTCTGGGCAGCTTGTAAGTCTTGAGAAGATACATGGGCAACAAGAGTGTAGTGCCCAGGTTTGGCAAGTGTGCGCTCACAGGAAACAACAAGAGTGTAGTGTCCAGGTTTGGCAAGTGTGCGCTCACAGGAAACAACAAGAGTGTAGTGCCCAGGTTTGGCAAGTGTGCGCTCACAGGAAACAACAAGAGTGTAGTGTCCAGGTTTGGCAAGTGTGCGCTCACAGGAAACAACAAGAGTGTAGTGCCCAGGTTTGGCAAGTGTGAGCTCACAGGAAACAAGAGTGTAGTGCCCAGGTTTGGCAAGTGTGAGCTCACAGGAAACAACAAGAGTGTAGTGCCCAGGTTTGGCAAGTGTGCGCTCACAGGAAAGCCAGCGCTGGCCAAGCTTTCATACTCAAAAGACTTTTGAGTAAAGCTGGCTGGGGTGATCCTCTTTTTAACTTCTCTTTGCCAATTTCTCCTTTTCTCTTGGATTCCCCAGTTTGAAGCTTAGCTTTTGTTTTCCCATGAGACAGTTGATCTTGTCCTTAGCCATTTGCTGAGCTGTCGTCAAACACTCTTCTAAGACAACAAGTTTCTAAGTCATCTAAGTTTTGCACATAGCTTCATCTGACTGTTCTCTTTCCCTTTGAAGCTGGACCTGTTGTTCTGGGCTCTTCTTGCCTTACTCCACACTGAGAGCCCCATCATTGTATATTCTAGTTGCTCCTCCAGAAGAGTCCAAGACTAGGCTGTGTTTAACTGTATACTTGTTTCCCTTGTGGACAAGAGTTCTCTTATTTTTTAAACCCCCAGTGTTGTTTTGTTTTTTTGTTTCCTCTAGTGCTGCTTTTCTGGAAGAATATTTCAGGTAATCTTCAGTTTGTGTTCTCCCCAGCTCTAAACATAGAATCCTTTCTGGAAGAGTTTTTGTTGTTGTTTTTTAAGGTTAAAATAAGCATTTGGAGCGATTGGGTCTTTAAGCATCAGGAAAGGTTGCTCCTAAGTTCACAGAGTGGCAACTCCAAGATGACTCACCTGGAGACTTCACATAGCTTTCTGTTAGATTGCACATGAAGTCAGAATCCTTTATTTGGTTGAGAAGTGATTCCTAGCGTGACAGTGGGTCCTTCCAGAAAAATAATTATCTGTCTGAAAAGAAAGTGTAGGCGCTGATTCCAGGACACTCTTATCCCTGGATATATTTAGGTTTGTTTGGTAAGTTGTTTCGTTGTTTTGGTTTTTCGTCTGAGATAGGATCTCACCATGTAGTGCTGGCCAACAAGCTTTAGTGACAAAGCTGACCTCAAATTCAGAGACCTACCTGCTTCTGCTTTCCAAATGCTATGATTAAAGACATGCACTCATTCATATTACCCACACATTGTATTTTATATATTTTTGGAGAAAATAGAACGTTTATATTTTCTCCCAATTTCTAGCTCATGCTTTCACTTTTCTCAAATGTCTATTAAAATAGAACTTTAAAAGCTCAGCATTTCTTTTTAGATATTTAAGGCATTGACCTAACAAATCTTTCTGCCTAATAACAAAAACACACGCACTACCTGCTTGTTTTTCTTCTATGAACTTCATGATTCTAGGTATTTAGGTCTATGATCCCTCTTAGAGTTTCGTCCAGCCACCTTACTTGGACAGCTGACATGTCTCAGCCTCATTTTAAGTGGGTGAAGTTTAAACTATTTGCTTGGGTGCACTTCCTTTTTTGTCTAATATACTTTTAGAGCAGTTTTCCATTCACAGTAAAACTAAGGGCCCAGTCCACATGCATGCACAGCTTCCATCATTGTCAATACTGCACAGACTGTTCTGTAGTTTGCAGTAGTTTACATGTAAACAGTAATTTACATGACATCACATGCTCATAGCTTACATTAGGGTTCACTCATTGTGTTACACTTTAGTGACCTTTGACAAATGTCCCATCACAGCACTATACAAAATACTTTCCCTGTCTTCAAACCCTCTATCCCCTCGTCTCCACTACTCCTGGCCACCACTCATCTTTTCACTGTGTTCAGTTTGTCATGCAAATGGAACCATATGGTGTACAGACTTTAAAGACTGTCTTAATACTTCATTTCTCTTAGATTTTATTACATTTTGAAAACCTTTGTATGCATGGGGTTGGGGGGAGACAAACACCATGTTTTGTTTCGCATGCAGGAATCAGAGGACAGCTTGAGAGAACTGGTCCTTGTCCACCATGTGGGTCTGAGGGGTCAGGTGCCTTTACCTGTTGAACTATCTTGCCAGTCCCCTTTTCTTATTTTGCACTTGTGATAAATGTGTACATGGATGTGTGGGTCTTGATCCTAGGCATGAGTCCTGGGGTCAGGAAAGACTGTTGTTCTCTATCACTATCTATACCAGTGCTTCTCAACCTTCCTAATGCTGCGACCCTTCAATACAAGTTCCACGGGACGTGGTGAATCCCCAACCATAAAATTTCATTGTTACTTCATAACTAATTTTGAACCATAATCTAAGTGTCTGATATACCAGGTATCTGATATGGGACCCCAAAGAGGTAGAGACCTATAGATTAAGAACCACTAATCTACAATCCTTTGACGCAGAGGCTATCTTTTGGCACTCATTTTGGGCAGCCAACAAATCCCAGAAATTCTCAGGTCTCTGCTCTCCATAGCTCTAGTGCAATAGGTGTGCAGGAGAGCAAGTACAGTTTATCACCTGGGTTCTGGGTTCTGCGTGGTTGTATAGCAAACAGCACTTAGCTATTTTTCCAGACCGGTGATACCTTTTGCTTGTTTGAATGATACTGTACTGTCCAGATGCACCACCCTTTACTTACCCACTCACCTACTAAAAGACATCTTGCTTTTAAGTGTTGGCAATTTCTAACAAAGCTGTAAATCTCCACAGGCAGACTTTTGTGAGATGTACATCTTAAATTCATTTGGGTAAGTTCATTCACTAAGGAGCATAGTGGCTGCATACTCACTTTTCAAGGAAACTACCAAATCAAAGTGGAGCTATACCACATTGCTCTCCCATCCCTGAATGAGAGTTCCTATTGGGCTTATCCCTCCAGCATTTGGGTGCTTTCAGAGGGAGAGGAGAGAGAAGAAAGTAAGTAAGAAGAGAAATTTAATGACCAGTGCATATGCTGGCTGCATTAATTGCAGTTACTGAAAAAGCATGGCATTTTAACAAATTACCATGCAGCAAAATACTAAGCCCAGAATTCTGATTTTTAGACCTTGCTTTCAGCCACAGGTTCTATGGCAATGCTACAAGAGGCAAGATCTAGGCACTATACATGGGCCACTTCACCTATGTACTTATGAGGTCTTTCTTGAAATAACAACTGTCACCAAAGACAAGAGGAAAAGAACCGAAAGCAAGAGCAAAGTGGGACAAAATCTGCCAACTACTGACATGAATGAGAAATGGAAGTCTTAGTAAATTTGCTGCAATTTTATTTGGTTAATTTTAAAAAACCCAATCTTTGAAAAACAGAGAGCAATATCTTGACCAGGTGCTACACCACATTGTAGAAATGTCAGTAGCAGTGGAGAGCCACAGTCCAACACACCCTTCCCTTTTGGGGACCTCCATCCAGGGAAAGCCAGATTCTTAACAATACAGGAGAAAATTTCAGGATGAGCCAGAACAAAGGAAAGTCAGCAAGTTTATTAAGACATAGCTACCACATGGTTCAGACTCAAGTGCAGGCAGGCATTAGAGAGAGAGCCACACTAGGCTGCACACACAATTCTGGCTTTCTACGCTATCTTCCCCCAAAGACAGGAATTTACAGGGTTGAAAGATTAAGCAGTTTAAATTTTAAGAAAAGATTAAAAATTAAGGGGAAGGATACACATTGGTTTACTTTTCTTATTTTACAGAATTTCCTTTTGAGCTGGGCGGTGCAGCCTCTAATCCTAGCACTCAGAGGCAGAGGCAGGGGGAAGTCTGTGAGTTCAAGGCCAGTCTGGATTAAGAGCTAGTTCCAGGACAGCTAGGACTTTTAACACAGAGAAATTCTGTCTCAAAAAACAAACAAACAAACAAACAAACAAACAAAAAAGCCAACAAAAATATTTCCTTTTGTAAGTGAAATTGTAGGGTTTTGTCTGTTGCTTTGGTGTGCATGCTTAGAAGATTTGAGTGGAGGGCTGATATGGTTAGAGTTGAGGCCACACTATAGCCCTAAGGAAGCTGCTTTAACATGCATATTTAAGATACCTTTAGAAATACAAGCACTATCTCGGGAGGCAACTGTAATTTTAGCCAGTTGTATTAAAGTTGCAGCTCTCAACCAGATTTCAGTGCAAAGGGTTTCTTTCCCTTTGCATGCATGTCAAAATTTTCTATCTTGCTTGAAAACCATGATAAAATAAGCACAATAGTGAAATGTGCACTGTATTGACTATTAATGGAAGAGAAGAGAATACACACAGGCAGATCGATGTGTACATGAATTTATCTAAAAAAAAGTTTATGAAATGGTTGAATTATTTGAACCTCTATTTTTCTGAAGGCTTTCCAATTTGAGACATTTTATTTATTTACTTATATATTTGGCAAAAGTGTTAAATTTTTCTGAAACTTTTAATCATTCTGAGACTTATTTAATGAAGTAAATCATCCGTAAATAACAATTACCAGGTTTAACTCTTGTAGTGAGTCTAACAAAACTAAAAATCCTGAAAGAAACTAAAGTCTCAGTAATATAAAACACTTGGCTTGCGTCTTGGTGGGCCTTTAACTAACTGCCCTGTTGAACACAGCAATAATGGAATGTGAGCATCACTTTCTTAACCTGAGGTAGAGCCCATTTCTCATAACCAAGGCTCACACTATCCTGGGCTGTCTTAGTTACAGTTTCCATTGCTGTAAAAAGACACCACAACCACAACTCATAAAGCCCAGGTTTGATTCCTAGCTGTTGTGATGGGAAGTGTGGCGGCAGAGGCAGGCGTGGGGCTGGACAGGTGGCTGAGAATTATACATTCAAACCCGCAGGTAAAGCAACTCTAGCCCTGCCTGCAGTATTTGAAATCCCAAAGTCCACCCCCAGGGACACACTTTCTTCAACAAGGCCACACCTCCTAATACTACTACTCTTTGGTGACCAAGCATTCAAATATGAGTCTATGGGGGCCATTCCTATTCACACCACCACAATGTGCAGAATGCAGCTTTCATGGCCACCTACCCCAATGAATGAAGACTAGAGGCTTAGAGTTCTTGGTTTTTTTGTTTGTTTTTTTGCCTATAAGCCCTTTATGTTCCCTTGAGTCAGCAGAACATTTAACTCTAAGTGTGGTTGTTGAAAGCTCTCCCTCAGGACCATTTGGTTCTTTTCTACACATCTCCATCCAAGGACTACAGTGGTTCTCAGTTCTCCCAGAGAACACAACCCAGTGCTGGTTTTTGAACAATTTTTTTTTTTTTGGTCTTAAGAACACTTAGCTGCTCACATTGACTCATAAGTTATCCTTTACACTTACATTTTTGTACCTAACACTGTACTTTAATTCCCTACATACTCTGTTTTCACTAACTTACATCTGTTTTATATGCACTTAATTCAGCCTTTTCCTCTCTCTCTTGTAATGTCTCAATTTCTTTCACTATTTTTGGTTTGTTGCTTTTGAGACAGGGGCTTTGTTCTGTAGCACAGCTGTCCTTGAACTCATGGCGACACTCCCACCTCCATCTCTGGAGAACTAGGATCATAGGTTTAAGACACAATGCCCAGCTGATGTTATGTACTTGCTATAAATGCATGAATTTAGCTGGCTAAGACAGCAAGTATCTGTAATCCTAGCACTGGAGAGATACAGATAGTAGTATCATAAATTCAAGGACAGCCTGGGATACCTAAAGGGATCTTGTCTCAAAAATAAAACCAAATGCACAACTTTAAGTTGTACACTACAAGACCTAAAATTATACATCTTCATTATCACCCAAAATATCTTCTAATTTTCTGTATGGTTTCATTTCTTTTTAGTATTTACTTTTTAAAACAATTCTTTTAACTTTATATGACTGAGTATTTTGCTTGCATATATGTATATGTATCATCTAAGCGCTTGATGTCCAGAGGCCAGGAGGAGGTGTCTGTGCCCCTGAAACTGGAGTTACATGTGAGTGCAGGGAACCACAACTGAGTCCTGTAACAGCAGCAAATAATCCTATCTGATGCACCATGTGATTTCCAATCCACACAATTAGAACTGTAATACCTAAGTTTTAAGTAGCTAGGAACTTTGTAATTTTTTCCCCCTAACTTGATCCCAATGTTTTTTGTTACTGGTACAGTTGTGATCAATTTTAGTAAATATTTAAAAATATAATTAAAAAGACTATCAGGCTGGGAGAGGAGAGCTCAGTCAGTAAAGTGCTTCACACAAGCATGAGGACCTAAGTTCGGATCCCCAGCACCCGTGTAAAAAGTAGGGAATGGCGTTATGTACCTATAATCCCTGAGCTGGTGAGGCAGAGATAGGAAAATCCTTAGGGATAGCTGGCCAGCTAATCTAGTAGCATCCATAAACGCCAGTTCAATGACAAACTCTGTCTCAAAAAAACAGGGTGGAAAGCAATTGAGGAGGACTCCTTAAGATTTCTGACTAAAACATAATACCCATACAGGTGAACATACACAGAAGAAGAGGTATATTGCTGTATAAATGTGCAGTGTTCAGTCAGGCATAGTAGCATAAACCTGACATCTCATCTTATACTGGGTATAAGCAGGAGGATCCGGAGTTCAAGGTTTGCATCAGCTACATTGTTGTAGGAAGCTGTGAAAATATGTTGTTCCCATTGGTTGATGATAAAAGCTGCTTTGACCTATAACAAGGCAGAATATGGCTAGGCAGAAAAACCAAACAGGGAGAAAGAAGGGCATTGTTGAGAGATCCCAGTCAGCCTCTGGAGGAATAAGATGTATTTAGAGCACAGGAAAAGGCACGAGACACGTGGTAAAACACAGGTTAATAAAAACGGGTTAATTTAGAAGTAAAAGCTAGTCAGTAACAAACCTGAGTTGTTCAGCCAAGCATTTTGTAATTACTGAATAATTACTTAGAAGTGGCTGCAGACCAGACAGAACAGAGAGCCTCTGTTTACACTACATAATGTTGAATTCATCATGTAGTGTAGTTTGGGTTACTGAGATTCTGTTTAAAGAAGGCAAGAAGCTGAGGACCTAGGGTCAGTTCCTAACACCCACAATAGCTACAACAATCTGTAACTCCAGTTCCAGGAGATCTGGAACCCTTTTATGGTTTCCTCAGTCACCACATACACAAGCAGAGTACAAATAAACACACAAGAAAAAGTCTTACAGGGGGCTGGAGAAATGGCTCAGTGGTTAAGAGCATTGCCTGCTCTTCCAAAGGTCCTGAGTTCAATTCCTGGCAACCACATGGTGGCTCACAACCATCTGTAATGAGGTCTGGTGCCCTCTTCTGGCTGCAGACACACAGAACATTGTATACATAATAAATAAATAAATATTTTTTTTTTTAAAAAAAGAAAAAGTCTTACAGAACATGCATGCACACACACACACACAAACAGTGGTGTTTAAGTTAAACTAGACTAAATGAAAATTGTTCAGATTTTCTGCTTATCTGCTCTAGAAAAAAGTGGTTAAAATATTTTCCCCAAATTACATTTATCAATGTATCAGTAGGATAAAAAGCATTTATAGTTATTTTTATTCATTAGTTTACATATCAACTGATAGGATTAACATACAACCTTCATTCCACTATTCACTGAACTCCATAAATATCTTGCCTAATAAAGTTTTGTATAAACACCTCGCCAATTACTTTTAGAAAAGCTAGAGCACCTTAGGAAAGGAGTATTTTGGTCTTCAGATCCAGGGAATATGTGCCACCATTAGCAGGGCAGGTATGGGGGCAAGATAGACAGCTGGTCATACTGCATCCACAATCAGGAAACAAAGAGTGATGAATGCCTGTTCTCAGCCAGTTTCCCCTTTTAATGCAGTCTTGGATCTCAGCCCACAGAATGGATTAGCTAAATAATCCCTTAGAGATGCCCCTAGCCTTGAGATTTGTTTCGATGGTGATTCTGCTTCCGAGTTTCTAATACTTTCAACACTACACTCTAAAGAATAGAGCATACTGATAAGTAAAAGCAACTGGTAAGGATAATGCCAAGTTACTAAAGCAATTAAAATGGAACCTGGCTAAAATAAAAATTAGTAAAATACAGTAAGTTTATTATATGAATAACATATCCTAATACTGCATTAGACTAATGTATTTAAAACCAGGTTGCTTTTAAACTCAGTCTGTGAATACAACTGGCATATACTTAACCACATTTGGCCTGCTAACATTGCCTTACTACTTTAATACTTCAGATGCATTCATGGTCCTCATGAGGTAGAAAATATTTGGGTAAACTGAGGGCCATTTATACACCCCAGACCTTAATAACCCAGTGTTAGCCACTTCTGCAATGGAATAGCTCTAAATAGATGCTAAATACTGATACAGTATCTTTACATGTGCTTCCATCTCAAAAATGACAATCCCTTGTGCTGGATACTTCAACTTGACACAGGCTGAAGTCATTTGAAGAAGGAACCTCCATCGAGAAAATGCCTCCATAAGGACAGGCTGTAGGCAAGCCCAATGGGTATTTTCTTGGTGATTCATGAGGGAGGGCCCAGACCATGGTAGATCGTACCATTCCCTGGCTGGTAGTTCTGGGTTCTCTAAGAAAGCAGGCTGAGCAAACCATGATGAATAAACCAATAAGCAATACCCCTCATGGCCTTTGTAACAGCTCCTGCCTCCAGATTCCTGCTCTGCTTGAGTTCCTGCCCTGATTTCCTTGGATGATAAACTGTGATGTAGATATGTAAGCCAAATAAACCCTTTCCTTCCTAAGGGTGCTCTGGCCATGGTGTTTCATCACAGCAATAGTAAACCTAACTAAAACAGCTCTCAAAGAATTCAGTGAATCCTATTTTATGCAAGGAACCTGAATCACAGTGCAATTAAATAACTGCCAAAATCCCAAGTAGCAGAGGCATCATTCAAATGGGACAGACTGACTGGTACAAAGCACAACACAACTCATATCATATATTTTGAGTTACAGGATGTATTTTCAACTTAGTATTTTATAGGCTTCCTGAGTGTATGACTGAGTGGGTCTCTGATTCTCGTCCCTGCTCTTGGAGCTCTTTTCCTTCTGTTGGGTTGCTTTGTACAGCCTCAATGGCATGGTTTTTATTTCATTACATTGTCGTTATCTCCTAGAAGCCTGTTATTTTCTAATTAGAGACAGAAAAGGAGTGAATCCTGAGGGAAGGGATGGATTGAGTAGAGGGGAAGCAGTAATCAAAATATATTGTATAAGAAAATCTATTTTCAATAAATGGAAAAATTCAAAAAAGAATTTATAATGGATCAGTTGCAAATACAAGTTAAAATTATAAAATTCTTACAAGAAATATGAGCAGTAGTGGTACATGCTTTTAATCCCAGTACCCAAGAGGCAGGCGGACCTGAGTTCAAGGACAGCCTGGTGTACAGAGCAAGTTCCAGGACAGCCAGAGTTACAGAGAAACCCTGTCTCAAAAAACAAAAACAAAAACATTCTTACAAGAAGTACAAGTAAGTTCATTACTGTATTAGTTAGCATTTCTATTGCTTTAATAAAATACCATGATCAAAGGCAACTTGAAGAAAGGGTTCATTTCAGCTTACAATACCAGGTGACAATCCCTCACCAAAGGAAATCAGAACAGGAAATTAAAGCAGGAACTTGGAGGCAGAATCCATGGAGGAATGCTGCTTGCTTACTGGCTTGCTGTCCACGGTTTGCTCAGCTTTCTTCTCCATTTCGTCCTCCTCCGTCTTTTCCTTTTTTTCCTTTCCTTTTGGAGACAAGGTTTTTCTGTGCAGGTCTGGCTGTCTTGGAACTAGCTCTGTAGACCAGGCTGGCCTCAAACTCACGAAGATCTGCCTGCCTCTGCCTCCAGACTGCTTGGACTAAAGGCATGTACCTCCATTAAGCTCAGCTTATGAAACCAAGAACTACCTGCTCAGGAATGGCACTGCTCATAATGGGAGGGGTGGACCACATGAATTACTAATCAAGAAAATGTTTGACAGACTTGCCTACAGGCCAATCATATATGGAGGTATTTTCATTAAGATAGATTCCTTCTTCCCAGCTAACCCTAATGCATGTAAAGTTGACATAAAGATAGCCAGCAAAACTACCTTCGCTTTGGTAATGGTGTTTTAGTCAAGAAACCAAAAACATAAGCATCATGGGAAAGAAATAAACTGGAAACTATCAAAATTTAAAACATGTCCTTAAAGGGGCAGTATCAAGGAAGTGCAAAGATACTCCTCAAACAGGAAGAAAGTATATGCAAATTAAATAGACTAATAAGGGCTTGTATCAACAAACTGAACTCTTAACTCAATTAAGACAAACAGACCAATCAAAATGTGGGCTAAGGAAATGAATAGGTTTCCCCCAAAGAATACATACAAGAGACCAGCAGACAAAGAAAAATCAAGCATCATCGAAACTATTATAGTCTCAGCCACTAGGAAGGCTACAATAAAAAATAACGTAGGTGAGGACGTGAAGAAAAAGCACTTTCCTAATTTCTGCTGGGAATTTAAAATGGTATGCTTTGGAAAAGTCTGGCATCTCCTCAAAAAGTTAAGTAGTTGAGCCAGCAAATTCTACTCGTAACGAATTAAAAAAAAAAAACAACCCATATATTCATTCTCTAGGGAGATAGCTCAACTGGTCAAATGTCTGCTATGCAATCATTAGAGTTCAATTCTGAGTATCCACATGAAACAGGAAGTTGAATAATGATTGCCTAGAGCTGGGTGGGAGTGTAGTTTGATAGATGGAAAAATGGCAAAGTAGATGCTATTGAGTATGAAATCCTTTCAGGCTGCTGTAGGATATGCCTATATTTTGCCTAGGGTCATCGGGTTAATTTATTTTTGTACTATTTAAAGTCCAGAGTCCAATAGTGGGTCAGTTTCCCAGCCTCACGAATAAAGTGTATTTACGCATGATACCTTCCTTCCAACCAGCCACACATCTATTACCTCTGACACCCACTCTAAACATATTTCTCCTTTTGCTTTCCTCTCCTATTAAATGCCTGCTACTACTGAATTTTCAACAGGTATTGAATTTCCATCCTCAACACAAGGCAAATGTAAATGGCCATCATTGCTTCTTCATTAACAAATATTTAAGGAATATCCGCCATGCATGACATACCATGTTACTGTGGGATACAAGCAAAACCACTCTGCCCTCATGGGGCTTACAGTCTAGCATTGTGGTGAACCAATACATAAAGTCATTACCATTAGCAGGATATGAACAGGATGGTATGACAGAAGATACTAAGGGAACACTTACTTATGATCAGGAAATTGGAGTGTAGTTCCATGTTGGAGCAAATGCTCAGAGGACCTGGGTTCCAAGATTCTGCACCAAAATTGTTAAGAAGGAATTAAAAAAAAAAAATCCCAACAAGAATGATCTAGCAAAGCCCCTGAACAGATGGCTAAGAACTGACTCACTACTTAGCTACATGATCTTGGACAAGTCATTTTGACCGTTTCCCTGTTTGTAATACAGAGATAATGGTGTGAGTTTTTATAACAAACTGAAGAACTGTCTCCCATAGGCTGACCTATTTGAAAGCTTGGTCCTTTGCTGCTGATGCTGGTAGAGAAGGTTACAGAAACCTTAAGGTGGTGGAACATTGCTGGAGGGAGTACAACATTCATTTCCAGCTTTGAAGTTTCATAGCCTGGCCCCACTTCCTCTCCTTTCTACTTCCTGTGCTCAAATAAAATGGGACCAGTCAACTTCTTGTCATCCTGGCCATGATGAACTGTATCTCTTCTGGAACTTGTAAGCAAAATAAATCTTTCTTGTTGTCTGTTGGGGTGCTTCAACAGAGTAACAGAAAGTCAACTAATACCCTGCCCATCAGGAAGCTCTGCAGAGCCATTCCATAAGGCCAGTCAAGTTCTCCCTCCTGCAGGCACTGTATCTACAGCAGCAGCCCAGCAGCAGTTACCTCTTGAGAAGCAGAATTGTATGATTGCACCAGTGAGTGAGCTGTGGGGTAACAGGTCCTAGGTGGTATTATTCTGTACCATGGTGATCCCAAAAACAGATGACTGGTTAAGGAGGGAATGGGCAACTGTGAGTAGAATATATACACTACAGAGAAAAGACAAAAATGGGTGACAAAGCAATTTGAATTTAACAGCAGAAAAACGGAAGAAGGGCCCGACAGTTCTTCCTAAGTATCTCACGCCTAAACTGTCTCCCCTAAATGACATGCAATTGTGCCTGTCAACAGCAGCCTGACTCTCCTAGTCATGAGAGCAGGACAGAAACCTGCATATACTCCTTCAATTTCTGTGGTCTTCATCTGAAACCAGTCTTTAAATTAGCGTCACCTTAAGTGAGACCAAGGATATTTTATCTTTCAGTTGGTTTAGGTCAGACCCTCTAGCTTTCTAGGTCAGGGTCAGCACTTACCCTGTCTGTCAGGAAACATACTGAAATCCGTTTCATTTGTCAATGAATGAGATACTAGTTTAAGTTCGTAGCACAATTAATAAGAATCCTTGACCTTTCAGAACTGGATTATAAACCTTCCAAGCCTGGAACTAGTCTCAGTACTTTATGGCAAGTACACTTTATGGTGACCAAAATAAAAGTACTCACACGGTGGCAAAACTGACTGTTGTAGGCTGTCCTCTGACCTCGACACACCTGTTGTGGCACCTGTGCACACGCACACACATACACACACTGAAAGAATACATTAGAAAAGAATGCAAAGTGAAAAGGAGCTGGTTCTATCTTAGCTTTACCACCTTTACTGTTTATGTTGGACTGCCTTTGTCTCAGGAAATCCTACTGGCATTAGGAGATCAGAAAGGTGAATGAACCTTACAAGAGGTGCTCACCATTTAAGGGCTGTCCTTAGGCACAAAAGGTTTAGCACAAAATAAAAAATCAAAATTTAGTCCGACATTCAGATGATATCTTCACAGGACTAAGTAAAGTCACGTGAAAAGTCAGTTGAGTATCCACATACAGTATCTTCAGGAACATGTCAGACAAGTATAGTCAGCTCTCCATATCCATCCATCCTGTATCCAAGGATCCAATCAACTGCAGAGTTCTACTCCCAGAGGAAGGGCTGAATCAGTACTTTAAGAACAGACTCCTTGTATTTCCTACACAGCATTTATATTAGGCATTATAGTCAAGCTGATTTAACATATGTGAATACTATAAATGTCAGTTTTATGCAAATACTATGCCATCTTATGAAACTCTGGCATTGTGGATTTTTGTATTGGAGGATTCTGAAACCAATCTCCTACACATAAAGCAACTCTCTATATTTAAAATTGAGAGATTGGAGCTGGAAAGATGGCTCAGAGACTAAGAGCAATACTGAGTTCAGTTCCTACCATCTGTATCAGGTGGCTCACAAGCTCTTTGTAGCCACCAGCTCCAGAAGATCCAAGGCCTTTTCTGGCCTTCACACAAATATGCACACAGACACATACATATGGTTAAAAGTTTTTTTTTTTTTCAATTTCAGGAAGCTTGAGAAATTATCTTCCAATCATTGCCTCATGGTCCACTTCACTGGGGTCAGGAGATCTTAATGCTGATACCTGCAAAGACAAATGTGTTCTATGGGAAGAGTAGCTATACTATCTTTCCATGCTATCTGCTGGTGTGTATTATGTACAAAATATAATAGCTGCCATGGAGATACTATAGGCAGCTGTAACTCTGGTTCTCTCCTTTGTCTCAATTCTCTGCAAAGAGCAAATACCACTGGCAAACAAGAAAACAAAGCATGACTAACAAGACAGGCAGTGAAGAACAAAGGGCCAACACGCTGATCTAGCTCTATTTGCTGCTTTTGTAAATTATGATGTAGCTCCTAACAAAAGACACAAACAAGTCATTTACCAAGAGCACCACTCTCTAAAAACAGCAGAGAGCTCCTTCAAACCTTTCTAACATGTTGGACCACAATACATGAAATACAGGAAAGATGCTGAGTCAGGCTCAATGATTCAT
This sequence comes from Ondatra zibethicus, assembly GCA_004026605.1. NCBI lineage: Eukaryota > Metazoa > Chordata > Mammalia > Rodentia > Cricetidae > Ondatra > Ondatra zibethicus. The sequence continues at coordinate 44,445 of PVIU01007929.1, read as the reverse complement.
CGCCTGCCAAATGGCAACTCCAAACTGCCACACTACCGGACCCAGAGCTACTAAAAATCAATGTCAGACTCAAGTTAAATGAGGACTAATTTTTATTTTTAAAGGTGAAAAAAGATGGGAAATAAATTATGACTTTCCGCAGAAGTAGAGATAAACTTGCAGGAAAACAATGTTTACTAAAATAGTACTTTTTTTTCTTTTAAATAACCAAGCGAAGGAATGGAAAAAAAACATACCTGAGAATAAAAAAAAATAGTTTATGAAAATCAACTTTACTTAAAAACACAAATGCAACTAAATGAGTGTCTTTATTGGCAGCAGACAAAGGTGAGTGTTCAAGACTGACTCAAGGCATATTAAAGTCAAAACAGGCTCTTTCAACCCCATTCAACATGACTTTGCTTAAAATTCCACATCTTCCCTTTAAATTCATTAAGACTCTCTAATGGAAACTTGTTTAACATGAAAAGTTATGATCAACTGGATCATATTCAGTATCCCTGATATCACTATCATGGTTTTATTATAGTATTATAGAATGAATAAAATACAAGGCCATACATTTAAATTCACCTGACCTATTTCATTTGATCTTTAGAATTATCCTAGGACATATACCAAATATTTTTAATTTGGGGGCCAAAAAGGAAATAAAATCTAAAATTGATTCTTTTGAGGGTCAGAAAACTAGCTAATGAAAGCAGTCTTCATGAATAGAGAGAGAGCTCTGTGTAGCAGCTACATTGTCTCAAGTTACCAAAGCAAGAAAAAGAAAGCCCTTCAATATTTCTAAGTGGGAAAAAAAAAGGTAAAGATGAAAATAGAGGTTGGCCAAGTGACCTTAAGCATTAAGCACATTTCCCTAAGTGGAGATATCTGAAGATAATGGCCACCTGGCTGACACCTAACTAACACCAAGATGACCTCTTTATTCTATCTGGTTAAACAGAAATTTGCATTAACAAGACACTGCTAAGCAGCCAGATCTTCCTAAGAATGTGACATTAAGGAGAAACTGGCTTTACAACCACAGAGCCAGGGGCAGAAAGAAAAGTACATACCTTCAAAGATACCTGCAAAGTAAGTCCCAATATCAATATGAAAAACTTTTAAGTCTATTTTAAAGGTGCTAGTCACCTGAGATAAAGTAAAACTTTTTGTAATTTCATTAAACACCAAAAATGAACACTACAACTGTTCATTTGTGAAAGCAACAAATGTACAGAGGTATCCATAATAAGAACTAGGTAAATAATTTCTATTACCATCTTCGTTACTAATAAGACTTCACTGATTCATTGTAAGGGAGTCTTTGATACTCTAATGGGTAAACAAAATGATAACAACTCTGCATCACTTTATTAACAAATTATACTACAGAAGCCAGGCTACTATTTCTGATTACAGAGGTAACAGAAACTGCATCTGTACTTACAGTAGCAACATAAAGTCCTACAAGAAGAAATTATCTGGACTGGCTAAGAAAGTAAAAGCCAGGGGCCATGGGGCCAAAGTACCATTGCCTACTGTGATTACAGGAGCTGTTTTTGCTTTCCTTACATTTGATGATACAAAAGTCCTATCAAAAGGAAAACATAGGGTGCTGGAGGCAAATAAGAAGCAATATGGAGAACTACACAGTCATTTTGTACAAAAAGCACACAAAGGCCACGAAAACTTGAAAGATAAAACACCAAACAAAGGCCAGCTCTTTAGAACTGCACCAATTCTAAAGTAATAAGCCCCTGTCATGAGTGGAAGCAAAGAATCCTTATGCAGGAACTTATTTGAGAAATTAAGAGTAGCCACTAAAAAAATCCTATGCCTTAAGTTGAGCATAGCATAGGTAGAAAAAGCTAGGCATCAAGATAGTACTATATCTTTGAGAACTGAAAATGAAGGAACCCAAGTGAAGCAAATGGAAACCAGGAGTGCTGAAAGCTGCGACAGTGAAACCCAGTCTCCTGTGACTCAAACATACTGAGGCACAGTACTTTCCAAAGTTCACCCACGACAGTCACCTGAGAGGTGTGTTTTAAAGGCAGCATTAAGTGGAATTTTGGGCCCCTTTCCCTCACTTCAACTCAAACATCCCTAATTTCTGTGTCTGTGTTTTCACAAAAGACTTCATTAAAAAAAAAATTAGGAAAATGAGATCTGGTATGACCCTCCATAAACTTTTCTTTAAACTTGAAAAAAAAAATCACTGCTGAAACTGAAATTACATTTGTAAGAATTATGATCAAAGACTTTAAATATAATTTCTATATCCGTGACATTAAAATGTGAAAAGATTCAACCAACAAAGTATTCTGTATTAGTATATAAAATATATGAAACAAATTAAATTCATAGGAAGAACTTAGTTATTTCCACTTCTCCTAAATATGTTCTGGTTCCTCCCAAGTATTAAATATTTCTGAACATTGTAAAGAAAATTCTACCAGCTATTCCAGTCTTAACTTGAGCACATTCCATCCAAACACGGTATACTTTTTCTTTCTAAAAAAACAAGTCTCAAGATTGTAGAAAATTCTAGAGTAAGAATGTATAGTAACCAAAAATAACACATTATATCATAGGATAAAATCTGCCTAGTGTTCTTAAACATAATAACTATAAAGAGCAACCAAACCTCAGCACTTAACTCTGCATATACCAGCATATAATGTCAAAGTATAAATGACAAAAGAAAAACACAGAACACAAAGACCATTTTCTTTGATGCTATCATGAAGAGTGATGAACTGAAAGAAGAAAAGTGGAACCAAGTTCTGGCTAGTTACTGAAACTTCATTACTTCAACAAAATAGAACACACATCTCTATAGAAAGTATTCATTCAGCAAACATGATTTCTTCCCATCTACTTTTCCTTCATTCTGGATTAAACAGAAGTGGCTGTTATTATAGATCAGTGATTACATTTTCTTTTAATTAGAAAAGTTTAAGTATTTACATAACTTTATTGCTGTTTATTGTAACAAAAAATTGTTTGTAGAATCCATCCAGTAATGTAGGAACTGAAATCCACTGCTCAAGAAGACACCATCGTAGATGAAATATATCTGATGCTCAGTGTACAGCATAAGAAAAGTCCTTGCTTGCCATCTGGTTCTTGCTGGAGTCATCTGTGTTCATTTCTCAGAAACCAAAGAATCCATCTGACATTTCAATAAATATTAAATTGCAAAAAAAAAAAATAGCTTCCATGGACTAGATATCCAAGAGTAGTTCTGATGAATGATTCCCAGAATCAAGTATGGCCGCCTTTAGTCCAGTGAGATGATGTCAGGAATGTTACTTCCACTGCTGGTTATGACCCCTGTGTCACTCCTGCTGCTGGATGAACTAACATGAGTACTGCTTTCATGGGGGCTGGTGGTGGTGACGGACGTACTGCTTGTTGTTAAGGGTGAGGTGAGACTATCCAAAAACATAGGAGGACAGTACTGCTTGAAACAAACAATGATGCTGATGAGGAAGAGGCTACATTGGTTTAAATAAATAGACCAGAAATTGTTAAAATACCTACAACTGACATGTACAAAGTTAAATCCTCTGGGGATTTAAAAATAACAAATTTCGTATTTAAATAAAAGATGGTATGGGCTTAGCTATTTTATATTCTTTACTGAATGCCACACATTTTTAATTGTCTTGAATGTGTGGAAATTGTTTGTTGGACATATACACAGGGAAAATGCAATGTCAACAATGACTGAAATCATTTCATGTTAAAATACTGACACCCCCAATTATGACTTAACCTCAAAAATAACTTAATAATTGAAATAAAGTTCACTGATTTTTCAAAATTTAGAATCAAACAGACCCTTTAAGAGTTATATTAAGAGCAACAAGCTGAATGATGGCATTGGATTCCTCTGTAAACAAACACAACAATACTTGTATAATTAGCATGTCAACATTCATTCTGAATCTGAAGCTACATGGTAGCTAATTATCACAGGATGTTGAGAGAATAATATCATAACCACAAATTTAATATTCCTTATAATGCTTCTTAAGATCCTTCTCCAAATATTCTTATTTCAAGTACCCTTCCATCTGGGTGGCCGATTCACATAAATACAAACCTGAGCACAGTAATCTAAAATTATAAGGAATTAAAATAAGAGCAAAATGAAATTTTATATTTCACAATACGATGTTTTACATGAGGCACAACTACACTGTAATGTTTAATGCTACTAAGTTTGCCTTCAGTTAGACTACAGGAAAAAAAATCAACAAGGATACCTAATGTTATCTATCCTCTATATCATTTAGACTCTTAGAGACAATGAGTTATGGACAGCAATTCAAAACTAAACTGTTCAGATTACATGGTTTTCAAGGCGCATTAAAAGAAGAAAAAGAAAACAGCTGAGAGAACAAGTAAAATTGAGGCTGCCTGTCCATTTATTTATTTATTCATTCACTCATTATTTATTGATTGATTTTTTTTCCAAGACAGGGTCTCACGATATATCTCTGGCTTTCCTGGAAAGCACGACATAAGCACTACGTAAACCAGGAACTCAGAGATCTGCCTGCCTCTGCCCCTTAAGTGATGGATTAAACAGGTGATCCACTATGCCCGAATGAAGCTGCCTTTTGACAAAGAAAGTTACTGGTTTTTCAGATGGCTAATTCCTGGCTTGTCTATAAAATTAATGCCACCCATGAAAAATTTGACAGACATTCATAAGAAGCTCTGACAGTGAAATTGTCAAGTATTAAAAATTCTCTAAAACCAAGTCAATTATATTGAAACTAAGGAAAATATTTTTAAAAAGCCTAGATGAATTCCATTAAAATCTGCTACCATTCAAGATTGGTTTTTCCTATATCATAACACTAATCTGTAAAAATGCTAAAAGGAGCCGTCCTGTTGCCAATGAATACTTAAGACTTGGGTTGTAGCCATTGCAACTTTTACTCTAGATCCCTTAAGTATATGCCTGCAAGAGGATAACAGGGATTATGGAACAACACGGAGATGTAAGAGGAAACCTATGGATTCTATAGTCAATAGAAGTGAAGTCACTCTCACCCTCCTACCAAGTTACCAAATAAATCAGTTTCCCACTAAGCATGCAAATAAAACTATGAAATAAAAACCATGGGTTCCAAGATTATTTTTCTTTTAAACCACTGTTCACATAAAAGTATGTAATTCTCTTAAGCTTGAAGAACTTACATCCTAGAAAACTATGTAACTTCCCCTGTAAGGTCTTACTCATAAATCAAGTCAGGATGAGAAGAAAATCCTCAGTCCATATATATCTTGGGCTCAAATTTCCTGTGTTGTTTGTGCAATCAGATGCAGATACTGAGGAGAAAGGAGGCTCATACTGGACCTGCAGTTAGTCAATTCTGAAACTGCTGAGACGGGGACAATTCTTCCACCTCTCCCTAGGTACCACTCAAGTGCTTTCTTTGGCTGTTCCACCTTGCCCCTTTCACTTTCTGTGCTTTGTCTCTGCTGATAACGACAGTCAGCAGAATCCATGCTCACCATGCAGTCTTAAGGTTGGAATTCTGGGATACTCCTAGAATCTCTTTCCTTTGATTGAAAAAACAGCAACTTTCAACTGAAGCCTTTTCAAAGTCTGACTCTGTCTTTCAAACAATGATCCAGTCTCAGTCAGTGATCCAGATCTGATGAACTTTAGTTTTATATAAATGCTTTTCATATGTAGAACCTTAACTTTTATGCATTTAGTAATGCTGTCACTCATTCTAATCACTCAAGCCCTTGTAAGAAAGATCAACTGTTTATGATAAATAAAAATAAAGTTAAGTAATAAGAACAATAAAAAAGAAATTGAAAACCAGTAACTTTATTCCTTCGAATAAAACTGTACAATTTTTCTATGGTACTTCCTTTCTGTCCACATGAGAATCAACTGTCCTGATTTTATGCAACTGGTCATTTTCAGTTAATATGACATAATCAACAACCAAATACAAATTAGTTGCTTAAATTCAGGATACATACCTGTGGATCAACTGGAATAAGGGAAAGAAAATCCAAACCTAGAACAAAAATGCTTTGTTAATAGTTGTCTCATATTGTGGAGACAAGAATTATTTCCCAAGATCATTCTGCATTTATAAGCCAGGGAACTTCTGTGGCAAATAATCACCTCTCAGCAACATTGAAGTTCTATAACCATAATTGGTGATATCTAATGCATCTAAAACGAAAGGTGAATACATTCTCTGACCAAACAACTGGAAAACCTGCCTCCTGACAACTCAAAAGCAACAGTCCAAAAATTTCCAGAGTTGGACTAGTTAACCAAAATCTTTTCCTTTTGTAACTTAATATAGCAAGAAGCAATAAAAAAGAAAAACATGATAATTATCTTTGGACCATGAAAAAACAACATACTTAGGTTTTTACGATAGTTCACATTTATTTTTCAGAAATACACGTTAGGTTCGTCTAATACCAATTCTTTAACAGATCCCACATCAAGAATTCTACAGAGTATAATGCTCTGCACAAAGCAAGCACTTGGGAACTGCTACTCACTACTAAACCAGTTAAAACTCATTAGATTCTCACTCAGCTAATGCAATTTCTAAACCAAGGAACTGGAACTCTACAACTACATTCCGGAAAGAGAAATGTGAAAAAGATTTTCCTTAAATAAATACTCAAGTAACAATAAGCTATAGAAAAAAATTGTCTGAAAAGTTTACCAATAATCTTCAAAGTGAACTCTGAAGACTTCCCTGTGTGATCGAATGCTTCTAAGTTATTTTAAAACATTTTTTAAAAAAGCACACCCTGGACATAGGTCATTAAGTTAGGGCAAGGCTATACCCAGCACTTTGGAGGCAAAGACAGGCAGGTCTCTATGAGTTCCAGGCCAGCCAGGGTTACACAGTGAGATCCTGTTTCAAAAAAAGACAACAAACAAACAAACAAAATAGGCCAATGTCTATTCAGTTCCATAAATATTTATATGCTGGCATTTAATATACCAACCACATGGAGTGAAATTCTAATATAATACTATATCACTATGAAAATAGAGATTAGTAAGAAAGATAATGGACACATTTAATAAAAACTATGAACAATTTTAACTAAAAATATTTAAAGTGTCATTATTTCCTTATTTACAAATGAGTGTATTTTAAACACTTATGATACAAGCAGTAACCCCAGCCATTTGGGAGGAATTACTGAAACAATTTCTAAAGCATATTTTAAACTTGTTAGTATAATCTGTTAATTAGCTACATGATAGAGAACTTTAAACTGATGAACAAAACAAACCACAATTCACTGTTGAAATAATTTACCCATTAAAATGATAACCAGAAGGTGATATATTTAAATAAGGAAAACACTTTAAATTATTTAATAAACCTCTCTGCTTTTAAATAGCAATTCAAACCTATCTTTTTTATGTTTTCTTAAAGTTTTATATGACCAAGTCATGAAATATCATTTAGTAAACCGGGTTGATTTTTATTCATTGTTACTCCAAGTGGCATAACAATTTGTTCAATTTTAAAATAGCTCCTAATTTTTAAAGACATTTTAAAATTTATTTGAGTTTGTTTGTGAGTGAATGTGTGTGCAAGAACCCACAGTGTTCAGAAGAGGGAGCACTAGATACTCTAGGGCTGCAGTTAAAGGTGCTGGTAAGCTGCCACATGGGTACTATAAAATGAACTCAGGTTCTCTGTAGGAACAGTAAGTGTTCTTGTCAGAAAAGGTCCTACTCTGTAGCACAGGCTGACACATGAACTCACTGATCTCCAGCCTAGGCTTAAGTGAGGGAATAACAGGCCCAAGTCACCATGTCTGACTTTCCATTTTTATGTTGATTACTCAATCTATTTTAATAACAAGCTAAAGAAAAGCTAAAGAAAATACTACCATTTCAAAAGATGTACCACAAATCGGAACAAATTATTTGAGAATGCTCATTTTCCCCAATGTTCAACTGTTGCCACTTCGTGACTCAAAGTGCACATGAAAGTTTGATAAAATATTACTACCATCTCTGTGCGCTCCTATTACAGAATGTACACTGAGGGCCAATAGTTCCCAATATTGGTTATTTCAACCCAGCTTTCCAGATGGACTGACATTTTTTTTTTACTGGTTTCGCATGTCCCAGCAAATGTAAAATCTATTTTAAAAAGCTTTTAGATGAATTTGATCTATTTGTTTTAATGTCTTACCCACAGATAACTAGACTACAACTTACGCATGCCAATAAGATGTATAAACATTTTTCTAAAGCTTTGTTGAAATTCAGATTGCCTTCCAAGTATCACACAAACTCCAAAGAGGGTTTAATGTGACTATTCCTCAATGAAAAACATTTCCATGCAGTTTGAAAGTTATCCCTACTAATAAAAGAATAAACTATGATCATTTTTATCATTTAAGAACATCATTTTGCATATGAAATGGGTTCAACAGTAAAATTTTACTGCCTTGATAGAAATACTATTTTCTTAATTTATTATGTTTCAATTGTGGCAACATATTGATAGTCTCTTTTCTGTCCTCAACTATTTCAGTTGAAAATGCTGTTATCTTTAACAAAAAAAATGCTACTAAGAATTCTAACAATACAATTTATGCTTTTAATTAATACTAATAAATTTGTAATTTTTAAATTTTAAATTCATTAATAAAAAGGGCTGATCGTTTACTTTCTGTCCCCTCATTGACAAACACACAATTTTTCCTTACTTGAGCCATAAACTTCACAAAGAATAAATGCTACATGGTTGAATATGTAAAAGGTTTTAGCACTTTAAAATTTAATCATACAACTTTTGAGCACCATTCGCACCTGACAATATGGCACTAGCAATAATAAGGCAGACATATTTTTTCTTGAAATAATCAAGCTGTTTTCCACTCCATAAATACAAATTATGTTTTATTTTGTATTCACTGTTGCACAGTATCAGAAGATGTTCCAAGCTGCACTTCGTTATTAATATCATTTCTTCTTTGTTCTCCTGCAGATTCAGAAGATTCAGATTTATGATGTTTAAAAAGAATGTTAGAATCTATGAAAACTGTCTTCTCTCCATTCTTGATGTTCTACTTAGTTTTAACTATAAAATTATTAAATTTAGCAATAGCAAAACTGCACATTATAACTAATTACATAAAAATTATACAGCAGATCACTAATTACCAAAAAGTGCATAGACAATAAAACAGGAGTAAAAAACTAAACTTCTTAGATGTCTAATTGCTATACAACTTTTAATAACTAACAATTTTTCCTAAGAATAACTGGCCCTATTCTATTTAAGCTTTTCAAATGCTAAGAAGATTTTTCAGTACTTAACAAGATTATTGGTTTATACTGGTCAAATATCAGCCTTGAATATGATTTCCACAAGCTTAATTTGTATTTTAAAATACAAAGGTCAGACACATTTAAGAAAGACATACTACCACAAAAAAAAAATTCACTTAACACTCAAAATCAGAATATTAATTCTCCCAAATTTAAAGAAATCATTCAGACTCCCATAATATGCAAACTAGCAGGACTAGTGATTCATACCTTTTTTTGGTATTTCTATGAAATAGAGGTTTGCCTTAATAAATGGAAATGTTCACTATCAAAAACTAACTTTCAGCTAAAGGTCTTAAGCAAATCCTTTAGAAATACATACTTCTAACACATACAAAGATGATGAACATTCATTCGTCAGTTTAGCCAAGGTCACAACACATTGATTGTTAAGAACTCTATTGTGAGACTGTGAACCCTCACATCTATGCCTGGCAGTCTCTGCACACAAGGAATGTGTTCTGACTGATCTTAGATAATCTCACAAAGAATGTGAAAAGTACAAAAATCACAAACTACAAGTGAAGCAAACATATGTTAATCTCAAATGTCATTTGATGGTTTTTAAAAGACATTTTTGGTGGGTATTATTTTTTATCTACTCTTTTCCAACTAATTTTATTCAGATAAAACTAAATTCAAGAGGAAAAACTGTACAAGAATAAAACTATCAATTTAAGAATAAAAATAAACCACAGATCAAAACCAACTTCCAGAAAAACAGGAGGGAAGTGTATTAAATTAAAACTGTTCATAGATAGAAGTCATGAACATATGATGTAACAGTTCTAACTTTGCTCAGCCATGACTGACAAAAAACATAAAAGAAAGCATCTCAGCATAGAGGAAGGGAAAGATTGGGAGGCTGTGATTAAATTTTATATCATGGTCTTGGCTGCATAAATTCTTGTACTAAGGTAATTAAAGCAAATTTGAATTGCTAACATGTGATGATTATACATATGGAAGTATCTCCAAATATTAAGACCTATGTTAGAGAAATTCATGATTTACCCTAGCCTTACAAAAAAGAAAATTAACAAGGTGAAGATCACTAAGCAAAAATGGGCTTAAATGTATAGAAGTTTTGAAGAGAGACTTTTAAGGAAACTCTGTCCCCTGAGCTTCCAAGAAAAAGCCTGGGTGCAAATTTTCTACAATTTTACAAAAACTTCCTACTTTACTCCAATATATCCTATTATCAGAAATCTATAGATTCTCATTAATTAAAATAATAACAGAATATGACATACTAAGACAGCAATACTTTCTACATGAGGTCTTGAAATTTCTTTTAGCATTTACATTCAAAATTAATTTATTTGTATGTATGTATGTATGTGTACACACACACACACACATATATTTGTTGTGTTGATTAAGATTAAAAAAATAAAACTAAATCAAAGGAAAGAAAAGTTCTCCACTTACCTGGCAAATCTGATGACATGCTTGACACTGGCGTATGGTGGAATGGTACTGAGTAGTCTGTTAATGAAGGTGGAATAGCAGCAGGATCAACCGAAGTCACACTGGGCACCCTCACAGAAGATGGCTGATACATGAGAACCCTATTTTAAAAAGTATGGGAAATTACAAATAATCCGGCTGTTAGTTCACAAGAAAAAAAGAGCTAAACCACTGGGCATTCTCAGATGTACAATCACTTAGTCTCAGTCATTCACTACATAATACTTCTCTATTCTCTTCCCATCTTTCCTAACAGCCTTCATTCTAACATGAAAGCATCTTGGTTCTAAACACTAACTGTTGGTATGGGAGCAAATTGGAATTAAAATATACCATAAAGCAGTGGTTCTCACCCTATGGGTTGTGTCCCCCCTTTGGAGGTCAAATGGCTCTTTTCACAAGGGTCACATAGCAGATATCCTGCATATCATTATGATTTATTTACATTATGATTCAAAAACAATAGCAAAATTGGTTATAAAGTAGCAATGAAAATAATTTTATGGTTGGGGAATCACAGCATTAGGAAGGTTGAAAACTATGCTGTAATAAAGGAGTACTTTAATTCAAAAATAGAAAAATACATTTTCTGCGAATATATACATAGTATATGTATGGATAAATAATAACTGGTCTATAAAGACATTTAAGACTATCGAGCGGTGGTGGCTCATACCTTTAATCCCAGCACTCAGGAGGCAGAGGCAGGTAGATCTTTGACTCTGAAGCCAGCCTGGTCTATAAGAGCTAGTTCTAGGACAGGCTCCAAAGCTACAGAGAAATCCTGTCTTGAAATGCCCCCTCCACGCTCAAAAAAAAAAAGAAACTTAAGACTAAAATAGATGGCTATTAAGGTTTGCTTCAATTGCTAGGCACAGTGCACATGCCTTTAATCCCAGCATTCCCCAGCATAATTTACACAGTGAGTTCCAATCCAGCCAGGACTACATAGTGAGATCCTGTCTCAAAAACAAAACAAAAAAGAAATAATGAAAATATTTTAAAATAAGAACACCTTTATGAAAATGCTAATACCAGTTCAATCAGTCTCTTCAGTTTTAATTATTAATCACATTTCAATTACATAATTTAAAATCTGGATATGATCTGAATTAAATTCATTGATTCTAAAGCTAGCCAGTCTTGTGGTACAATGATACAATCAGAAATTAAGAGAAAATGACCAGTCTTTGGGATTTAAGATCCTTATGATACCCAGAAATAAAGATGTTGGCTACTACGGTGACATACTGCCAGTCTACTAAGAGGACCTATGCCTTAAGAGGAGTTATTCAGGCTACTACAAATACAAATCAAGCACACAACAAATACTTTACAATCTACTTTATGTAAAAATATACATACTCTATAATTAAGCAGTATAAGGAATAGTTTAGCCTATGTTTGAAAGGCTAGGCTTACAAAGAGATTTCATTCATATTCACTCAAATTTTTTTCTTAGCTTGGAAAAGCTACAGCAACATTATGAACTGTTTACAATGGAAATGGGTATTTTAGCAACAAGTATGAAGATATGAAAGGGAGTAAAATATTCAAATTAGCATCCCACAGCTGCCAGTTAACACCAAATTCAAAAGACCAAGACTGAAGCAAATTAGTATGAGGATGAAGACCGCACCATTCTCTGGGCAGGGGATGCACCAGCACAAAGAATGCCTGCCTGGCATGCATGATGCCCTGGGCTCAGTCCCCAATACCACATAAACCTAAACAGTGACCCAAGTCTCTAATCCTAGCATTAGCAGTATTTGAGAGGCAAACATCAGAAGTTCAAGGTCAATGCTTTCCCAAATAAACAAAACAACCAAAAAGGAGGGTGGGAGCAGAGAGGTGGGGGTAAAAGAGAAAAGGCAAGAAAAAGAAGGAAAGAAAAAATACAACTTCTTTAGAAACTTTATGAAAAACCATGGTGACAAAGTGGGATGGTAATCTGGGCATCTAGACTTCTATTTCCATAGCTGAAACATGTTTCAAATATCATACTTGCACGATTCTTCAGTCGAAATTTAACCAATAAACTTCTATAATCTTGACATAGTGTAAAAGCCTTAAGTAGTCAGAATACAGTTAGACTCCAGAGTCCAACTGGTTTGTGTCATGATATAAAGACACTAAAACCTCCCTACCTGCTACTCCACATCATTTGTCAAAAACAGATACTGGAAATGCAGAAAGTATACATACACAATTGTACTGATAATTATGACAATGGCAAAAAAAGTGAGTAATAAAGGTTATAAGAGCTCAGACATCCTGTAGGGCCATATTATAGTCCCATATTTCTACACTGTATGGTGGCCAGAATTTCAGGCCACAGTTTGCACCTGCCACACAGAAGGTGATCACCTAGCCTTTCCAGACAAACTGGCACCATTCTAAACAAAGGGTCAAGATAAGCTAATGTCGCTCTTCTCCTTCTTTGTAATTTTGGGAGATCGCCTAGGGAAGAGGTGTTAATTCAGGAACATTAGATATGGTGGGGGGAAAAACATTGGTTTTAATTAGATTTGAATGTAATTATGTCCTGGTTATCCTACCTGGAACTAAGAAAGATTTAATTTATTTTACAGGAACACACAATTATGAGACCATGGCTATTTCAGAGACACTTTGGAGTTTTAGAGAAACTCTGAAATTTTTAAGTGTTGAATTTCTTAAAAACTGGGACTTTTAAAAGGTTGAGTAAGGGCTGAAAAAATAGCGCAGCAGTAAAAACCTCTGGCCACTCTCCCCCGAAATACAGCTTGATTCTTAGGGCCATGATAGCTAAAAACTGCCCGTAACTCCAGCTCCAGGGGATTCTGGCTCCTGAGAGAACTGCCTGCATACAAGGCATAGACATATATACAGGAAAAATAACTACACACATAAAACAAAAGAAGAAAAATTGGATTATTTTATCTTGTGATACTATAGTAACGTCATCTTGGGAACAGACGGTAGTGTTTGAATAGTGGTGTGCTTGTGTATCAGGAAAACAAGGGGTCAAATGTGCTGGTTACTTGTCAACTTGACACAAGCTAGACTCATCTGAGATGAGGAAACCTCAACTGATAAAATGCCTTCATAAATGACCTCTTATATAAGGGCATGTTACTGAATGATCACTATGGGAAGGCCCAGCACTGCAGAAGGTACCAGTGCTGGGCAGAGGACCCTGAGTTGTAAAAGAAGGCAGGCTGAGGAGGTCAGAGGAGCAAGTCACTAAGTAGCCTTCCTCCATGAAATCTGCCTCAGTTCTATCCGAGGTTACTGCCTTCAGTCCCTGCCCTTACTGCGATGATGGACTGTGATATGGAGCTACAAGCTGAAACAGGCCCTTACCCCTCCCTCCAAGTTGCTTTAGGTGTACATAAAAAGAACCCTAACAAAGACAAGTGTTTTCAGTGAATGGGCTCAATAGAAATAAGATGGAGTAGTAAAGAAGAATGAAGATACTGCCTAAGACTTGAGGAGTATTGCTTTCTTACTCATAATTTTTAAAAATATAATCTAAGTGAAGAAAACCTCAATTAAGAAAATGCCTCCAGAAAAAAAGGAAGGAAGGAAAAGAGGAAGGAAAGAATTAAGAGATACTATTTTAAGTGTACGGTGTGCTAACTGCATGTAAGCACACTACGTGGGTGCCTGGTGTCAGTGGGGGCCAAAAGAGGGCATGACAACATCTGCAGCTGTGAGCCAACGTGTGGGTGCTGGGAAAAGAACCCAGTTCCTCTGAACAGCAAAAAGTGTTCTAAACCACTAAGATTTTTCTCTACAGCCCTCAGAAAATGAAATTTTAACTCAAAACAGCAACTACTAGTGATCAGGAAGTTTTTCCATGTAGTACTGTTCTACTGATCTGGACTCTGCTGTCATATAAAGAATAAAAATTCAGTCAGCCAATAGTTCTCTTTAAGAATCAGAATAGTTCAAGTCCAAATGGATCAAAGACTTCAACATAAAGCCAGTCACATTGAACCTTATAGAAGAGAAAGTGGGAAGTACGCTTGAACGCATTGGCACAGTGAACCACTTCCTAAATAGAACCCCAGCAGCACAGACACTGAGACAAACAATTAATAAATGGGACCTCCTGAAACTAAAAAGCTTCTGTAAAGCAAAAGGACACGGTGAACAAGACAAAACGACAGCCTACAGAGTGGGAAAAGATCTTCACTAACCCCACATCAGACAGAGGTCTGATCTCCAAAATATACAAAGAATTCAAGAAATTGGACACCAAAAGATCACATAATCCAATAAAAAAAATGGAGTACAGACCTAAATAGAGAACTCTCAACAGAGGAATCTAAAATGGCTGAAAGACACTTAAGGAAATGTTCAACATCCTTAGTCATCAGAGAAATGCAAATCAAAAAACAACTCTGAGATTCCATCTTACACCTGTAAGAATGGCCAAGATCAAAAACACTGATGACAACTTATGCTGGAGAGGTTGTGGGGAAAAGGGAACACTTCTGCATTGCTGGTGGGAATGCAAGCTGGTACAACCCCTTTGGATGTCAATGTGGCGATTTCTCAGAAAATTAGGAAACAACCTCCCTCAAGACCCAGTAATACCACTTTTGGGTATATATCCAAAGGCTTCTCAATCGTGCCACAAGGACATGTGCTCAACTATGTTCATAGCAGCTTTGTTTGTCACAGCCAGAACCTAGAAACAACCTAAATGCCCCTCGACTGAAGAATGGATAAGGAAAATGTGGTACATTTACACAATGGAGTGCTACACAGCAGAAAAAAATAACGACAGCTTGAATTTGCAGGAAAATGGATGGAGCTAGAAAAATTATTTTGAGTGAGGTAACCCAGACACAGAAAGACAGTTATCACATGTACTCACTCATAGGTGGTTTATAAACATAAAGCAAAGAAAACCAGCCTACAAACCACAATCCCAGAGAACTTAGACAACAACACAGACACTAAGAGAGAGTTACAGAGATCTAATCTACATGGGAAGTAGAAAGTATAAAAAGACAAGATCTCCTGAGTAAATTGGGATCATAGGGACCTTGGGGGAGGGTTGAAGGGAAGAGGAGAAAGGCAAGGAGGGGAGCAGAGAAAAATGTAGAGCTCAATAAATATCATGGAAAAAAATTAAAAATAAAAGATTACCTTTCAAGATAAATAAATTAAAAAAAAGAATCAGAATAGTTCTGGGAGCTGAAGAGATGGCTCAGCGGTTTAGAGCACTGGTTGGTCTTCCAGAGGTCCTGAGGTTCCATTCCCAGCAACCACATGGTGGCTCACAATCATCTGCAATGAGATTTGGTGCCCTCTCCTGGCCTGCACGCATATATGCAGGCAGAACACTGTATTCATAATAAATAAATACATCTTTTAAAAAAAAGCAATGAGAATAGTTGTGACAGTCTCCCATTTTGGCTTATAATATCTTCAGTCCTAACAACATCCATTCATCCATCACATTCCAGGCTCCACACTACTCACTTTCCTGCTGCTTCCTCTGGGCTGCATTCATGGCATTTCTCAAAGATCAACACTGGCTAAAATACTAAGTCAAACACATGCCCTAAATGGAACAAAACCGGTGTGGTATGTATATTATACACTGTTTCTTTTATTGAAGCAGTCTAAAAAAACTATTTAAGCAGAGAGCCCATCATCATTAAGTTTATCAGGACACACTTATTGAATACTTTTAAAGCATCTGTTAACTTAGACAGCTGTCCTTACGACAAAACCAATCATCAATGTAGTTTCCAATACTAAAGAACTCATAGAAAAAAACTCTACTTATCTGTAGTGAATGTCATTTTAATTACATAATTACTAACTTCCTAAGATTGAGATCAGAATTCTCACTTTTACTTCTATGTGTTCATTTTTGTATGTGTTAATGTGCAAATGTGATTTAGGTATTAAGGATTACGTCAACTTTATGAAAATAGCCAAGAAGCTGAAATTTAGACTTTTAAGATATAAACTTTCAAGTATCCTTGATATAATTACAAATTTTCACCTTATATTTACCAGTGTTGTGTTTTTCTTTTCAATCTCCATAAAGAGTCTTAATATCTGTGGTATGTGACCACAGTATAAACTATCTCTATTCTAATGCATAAAGTGATCATTTTGAACCTCTCCTACCCACGTATGTGCTACCCCTCCAGTCTCATGTCATCCTCAAGTATTGGGTTAGCAGAGTACAGGACACATGCAGTAGACCATTGTAGTAAAAAACCAGGCACCGTCTATAATTGCTTCAATTTATGAGTCAGAATCACTATACAATTTCCGGTCACACATGAAATGAACCATAAGACCTGTCACTCAGTATTCCTCTTCTTCTAAAGTACAGTTTCTTAAACTATGGGTAATGTCCCCAATGGGCTTACAGACAAAGGTTTCTGAATAAACAGCCAAAATTAAATTTGTAAATAGATGCATAATTCAAGGTGTCTTTGGCAATACTCTCCCATGTTCTACCATGTGACTCCATTTAAACCATTCTTAACACAAATACACATGCTATACACTGCACATGCAGTTACACCATTCCAAAATGACAGCTGAAATGCCCTGGCTCAAATTCATCACTATTATGACCTGTCATGTTTTTACTGTACATACAAGTTTTCTACTGTTGCTAGAATATAATAATTATGAAAAATAAAACTTAATTTCTTTATGTCACTGTTCCTCAAGATGTAAGAATCAAATTATAACATCTTTGGATAATACTGTATTACACACTTTGACTTCAAATATTTCTTTTAGAGTTGCCCATTTGAGGTTCATTAAAAATCATTAAATGAATTTTGGAGTACGATTAGGAAACTTTTCTCAACAATTTCTGAACTGTTCCTCAACATACTGATGTAATTTTATGCTATGTATTTAATGTGAATGAATGTTCTTGGCACTGATTATAAAATTAAAATAGCGCTCAAATCTGAAACATGATGATGTTCTATACCCAGCCACACCAAATATTTAGCCAAAATTTAGTGTGTGTGTGTGTGTGTGCTCCCCTGTGTACATGTGGAAGTCATAGGCAGTTATCAATCACCTTTCTATCTTATTTTTGAAAACAGGATCTCTCATTCAACCTGGCACTCACTGATTCAGCTGGACTGGATGGGCAGCTAGCCTCTGGGATCTGCCTGTCCATCCCCTCAAATCAGCACTGAATCACAGACACATAGGTCAGATCTCTATATGGGTGCTGTGGACCTAACTTCAGAACCACACCCACAGAACCATCTCCTTGGCCTCCCATTTAATTTTTTATGTAAAAATAGGCACACCGCCGGTTGTGGTGGTGCACGCCCATAGGATTTGCTGAAACAGGCAGAGGCAGGAGGATCACGAGTTCGAGGCCAGCCTGGGCTACACATTGGGGCTAGAGAGATGTCTCAGTAGTTAAGACCTCTGCCTGTTCTTCCAAAGGTCCTGAGTTCAATTCCCAGCAACCACATGGTGGCTCACAACCATCTGCAATGAGATCTTCTGGCCTGTAGGGATACACGCAGGCAGAATACTGAGAATACTGTATACATAATAAATAAATTAATTAAATTAAAAAAAAATAGGCACACCTACCTCACTAGTATCAATTTGTTTCCACTTTTAATAAATGGTAAAGTTATATGTATACTAAAGAACTGCTTCTAAATAAGTTTATGACTTATTATATGTAAATGATGTGCATACTTAGTTCATTAGTCCTGGGATCAGGCAAAAACTGATCAAGAGGGGCTAGAGATGGCTCAGCAGTTAAAAGCACCAGCTCCAGAGGACCCAGGTTCAATTCCCAGTACACACATGGCAGTTCACAACTGTCTATAATTCCAGTTCCAGGGAATCAGACACCATCGTGTAGACATGCAAGTAGGTAAACACCAATGCATATAAGATAAAAATAAATCATTAATAAAAAACAAAAGAAATATTTTTTTAAAACTACATGAATAGAAAAAGTATGAAACTCTGTTACAATTATAAACATTTAGTTATACTTAAAATGATAGGGTAAAATTTAGAAATACTTAAAACATACATTGATTCTACACTCCGGTAAGCACTTCAAAACTGGATCTTCATTTGTTTATCATCTCATCTTCAGAAGTATCAAACAAATTATGCAAAAAACAGCAATAATCAGTATATCACTAAAAAATAGTACATAGTTTCCTCACTTTGTGTTGTTAAAAATAAAAACTTATTCTAATTAAACAGGTAAAAGAAAACATAAGCCTGTGTTCATAGTGCGATATATAAATCAAATATAAATACTTTATTTTAGGATTTTTGGGAGCAGGAGCCTAGGTTGGTCTTAGTTTCATGGTGCTCTACCTACCTTAGTCTCAGAAATGCTACTATCACAAGCACTAGCCACCATACCAGCTTAGAATAAGTGCTTTAATAGTGCAGAAAGCAGCTCAATAGTTTTAAGCCTAACATTTTTTGTTGTTGTTTTTGAGACAGGGTTTCTCTGTATAGCTCTGGCTGTCCTAGAACTCACTCTGCAGACCAGATGGGCCTTGAACTCAAGAGATCTGCTTGCCTCTCTCTCTCTCAAGAGCTGTAATATAATTAGAAAAATCGACATTGCCTACATCTAACATTGCCTACCATCTAGGGGACTCACGATAACAAACAAGTGAGGATGTGGGGTTTTCACACTGGAACTATGCTAAAACTGTTCTGGAATACTGAATGTACAATGATATGATATATGCTTAAGATGGGTAAAATTTTGTTATTGAAAAGATGCAGAAGAAAATACTAAATAGGCTAGGACACAGCTAAGACTAGCTGGACTCCAAAGGTCCCAATACCTTCCCCATATTAGTCACAGAATGTTCAAGGTGCACCTTAGTGCACCCATATGCTTGCCCGTATTTTGATTTGTAAAGTGGAAAGGAAAGATGAATTTTCCTTAAGGAACTACCATGTTCCTGACATGGTGGTCAGGTTATTTTATAATCTCATGAAAACCTAACAGTGATCTTACAAAGCAGGAATTTTTCCTCACTTTAATAGAACAGAAAGTGAGTAAAAGTCAATCAAGGATTACAACCAAAATCACCTCACAAGTATGCAAGTGCCAGAAATGATCTGTCCTTCCAAGCCTCCTGAATCTACATTCCACTATACCAACATCCTTATACTGGACTGAGATACCAAATCATATGAGCAGGTTCAAGAATATAACACAAGGTATAAACACTTAAATTCCCACTTCCCAGAGATGTTGAATATTTTTATCAAAGTTTGATTTCCTGTAAATAATGTGCTTACTTGAAAATATTTCAAATATACCAAAAGCAGATGAAAATTGCCTTCGATAGTGACTCTGCACAGACATATTTCAAAGCCACCCCAAGAACAAATAGTTTTAAGTGCAATGAACAATATTGAACTATAAACTGACAAACCCTTTGGTTGGACTGCTTTGTGTTTCTGACATAAAGATGCATTTCCTTTTGGCAGGAGGGTCTTCTTCTTCATCAGAAGAGCTCTCTATTGTTAGATCAATGACATCTATCTTCTTCTTGTTTGCATCACTGGATACAGTCATTGAACAAGGTTTACTAAAGACACTTGTACCTGGATGTAGATCAACAGGAAGAAAAAAGAAGTATCAAAGATAAAACACAAACTAGCTCTAAGTCTTAAATGCCAATATATAAACATTACAATACACATCCAGGGAAGCCATTTTTCTCTAGCAGGGACAGAGTCCAGGTACCTACCTTGTCTGTTAAATATTTATGTGAGTTAGGGCCATTCCTGACAGAGGTCAGAGCCTCCTTCACAGTACAATTTTTCTCTCCAGGACTATCAGTAGGTTAGTACAGAGCCTAGTACTGCTCACGCTGTCTGTCTGGTTAGTAATTATTATACAGACCAACCTTAAACGTTAGGGAACTGGTATTATGCCATGGGACAACAGTGTAGAATGTACAGTCAGCTGTGTGTTGTTATACACATGTGACACCATTACGTCAGCGACATCTGGTCTCGAGTATGCAGTATCAGCAGATGCATATTTTTACATGCGGCATCACAGAGTCAGAATCTGACATTTCAACTGTAGCAATCTTGCTCATATTTAAAAAAGAAAAAAAATCCCAAATTGGTTACCTAAGTAACTCTGATATGAATAATCTAGTCATCACCAATTCTGTTTATATAGGCAATCATGTTTATCATGTTATGTAATGTTACACCCTCTCATCTATCAAAAAAAAAAAAAGAGGGGCTGGAGAGATGACTCTGTGGTTAAGAGCACTGGCTGCTCTTCCAGAGGTCCAGAGTTTGATTCCCAGCAACCACATGGTGGCTCACAACCATCTCTAATGAGATCTGGCGCCCTCTTCTGGTGTGCGGGCATATATGGAGGCAGAATGTTGTATAAGAAAGAAAGAAAGAAAGAAAGAAAGAAAGAAAGAAAGAAAGAAAGAAAGAAAGAAAGAAAGAAAGAAAGAAAGAAAGAAAAAAGAAAGAAAAGAAAAGAAAAGAAAGAAAAAGCATCAGATACTAATCAATAAAACTGTGTCTGTGCACACTTTTTACATAATGAGGGCAACCCTGGCAATCTAACCCCTAAGAGGTCTGTGATGATCACAAGAAAATAACTAACATAGCCATAAAGCCTTTATTTTCCCTTAGTATTCAGAAAATCTATTACTTTTCTTTAGAATTTCAACACAGAAAAAAGTCAAATGCAATGAATTCAGAGCTTGAATATGTGTGTGGACTTCAATTCCTCAAAGTCCTTCAGTGTGTCCTTTAGTGCGGGTTAGTGTAGGAGATTAAAAACAAGTGCACACACTAGGTGACTAAAGCTATGAAATCCCTCTACCAAAAACAAAAATAGAAGAATTTGTTCAATAACAGCTAATTCATGACCACTGTCCTCACACTAATAAATGATATATAACCTCCATAACCACACTGGGTTCTACACAGATACAAAACACAATTTCTAACTTTTCTTGTTTGTTTCTCAAGTATGTATACATAGTATGCATATGTGTGTCTACATATATATGAGCATGCATGTGAAGGTTAATATGAAGCACGTTCCTCAATTGTTTGCTACTTTATTAACTCACACAGACTGAAGCAATTTGGTTACTGAGACTAGCTCAATGGCTCCGAGCCTTCCTAATGCTTTAACACAGGCCCTCATGTGGTGGTGACCCCCAACTATAAAATTATTTTCATTGCTAGTTCATAACTGTAATTATCCTATTGTCATGAATGTAATGTAAATACCTGTATATTTTGATGATGTTACACAAACTCAAAGGGGTCTTGATCTACAGGTTGAGAACAGCTTTCCTTGGGGATTCCTATCTCTGCATCCAGTGCACTGGAATCACACTAGGCTCACACATGGTCACCCAGCCTTTATGGGTGCCCAGAATCTGAATTCCAGTCTTCAAGCTATACCCATCCTCAAAGCTTCCAAACTTTAGATACCTTTTACTTGTTTTGCACATAAAACACTATTTAGAAGCTGGTAAGATATTTTTAAAAGAAGAAAAGGATGGACTGATGGCCCAAAGATAAAGCTAGCTAATTAAACCCTAAAAATAGTCCTAGTGGCTGAAGTTAATATTTAATAATTTGCACTTCTTTGGGCACTCCTGCCATTCAGCACATACTTTCAATTTTTGTACAGGGCTGGCTGGTTACTTTCATAGCTTCTTTCTTGGGTCTCATTGGACACCAAGAACCATCTTCTTGGAACTTGATCTCATCTACATCAGAACAGTCACTGAGAATTTCCATGAAAAGCCTGTAAATCAATCAGAAGTAAATACATGTCACAATAGTCAAAGATGAATAAGAAAATAGTATACACTAAAAACAAAGTAATAGTGCAAGACTTTAAAAAAAAACTTTTTTGGAACTTCAATTACTTTATCCTTTATGACAATTACAATTCCTGTTTATGGGAGGGAGGCAAAAAGATGGATGGATGGATGGATGGACGGACGAAGAGGAATAGAAATCAGGCCTATTACTGCATGTAATCATACTTAGGCATACATATATACACATAATTAAAACAAAATAAATCTTTACTAAAAAGACTTAACTTATTAAAAATCAGTTCATATAATTTGCCCAATTCTAATACAAACAATATAAGAAATCACATTTAGAACTTAACTCCAGAGTCAGAATAAGCTAAGCACAGCCTTAAAATTTAGCAGCTATGTAATGTGACGGCACTAACAACCTGCCCTATTACTACTCAGTGCTTTGATTTTTGCATTCTTTTTTTTTTTTCCTTTGGTTTTTCAAGACAGGGTTTCTCTGTAGCTTTGGAGTCTGTCCTAAGGATAGCTCTTGTAGACCAGGCTGGCCTCGAACTCACAGAGATCCTCCTGCCTCTGCCTCCCAAGTGCTGGGATTAAAGGCGTGCATCACCACCGCCCGGCATGCTTTGATTTTTTACGGCAACGTCTCATTATACAGTCCTGACTAGCCTTAAATGCAGAGATCTGCCTCATCGACAGGCTGTGTTTTGTTGTGTCGTTCCCCCCCCTGACTTTTTCCACCTATTTCTTTTTTGTCTGGCCACAGTTATGCCCATAGATACACTTACCCATCTAAGATTAGACTTTCATAGGCAGCCTTTTTGTCACAAACAGGACAAATCCAGGTAGGCTTCTTCTCATTCATTTGCAGATAAAGGGCAGCATCAAAACACTGCAGATGTGTACAAGTCACTGCACGGCATGGGATTGTCAGCCTCATTTTTCCTAACTACAAAGCAGAGACCACAACATGAAAATAAGCTGAAATCGGACAATAGCCTTCAGGAGAAGAGGTCCTCATAAAGGTCTTAAGAGCCAGCCTAAACTTGTTTTCATAAAGATATTTTTATTTATGGGTGATCAAGATTTCTGAAAGATCATTCTACTTTAGCAATGTGCAAGTCCAAAGGCAGAGAAAGACACACACCAAAACAAAACCCAAGCCTGCATCTTACCTGGCCCCTAGTCTCTCTATTAAGGAAATCACTGTTAGACATTTTTTGCATGCCCTTTCATGAAGTTCTAAGTAGAAATCAAGTGTGTATTTTAAAACTCATTTTCTCACAAATGATGGTAATTTTACAAAATTTTGTACCTTACTGTTACTCATTAGCTACTACATAAATCTGTATACAACCACTAGAAGTTAGAGAGCTAGATCAATGGTTCAAAGCACATACTGAAGCTGAAGTGACCTTAGTTCACTTCCCAGCAACCTCATGAGGTGGCTCACAGTTACCTCTAACTCCAACTCCACATGCCTCTGACCTTCATGGGCACCTGCCCTCATGTGAACACGAACACATGAACGAACACAAACACACACACACACTTTACAAAGTAAATCTTTTTTTAAGCTACCACAATACAAAGACATCATGATTTACTTAATTAGTATACTAGTGGTAGGGACTTAAGCATTTCCCACCTTGTATCACTTAATGTTATAAATAAGTACCTCAAAATAAAAGTTTTTTTGGATCAAAGAGAACGCTTTGTGATCTTTGATCATTGACAAACTACCTTAAATAGAGTAATCTAATGATTTGTAAAATTCCCATACATTAACGGGCTTGAGTCCGTTCAACCATTATCACCAGTTTTAATGAATGTTTGATTTCTGCCAGTCTGGTTGTTAAGAAATACTTCAAGACAGTTGTGAACTACATCTCTCTTATTTTCAGTGTGAACTGAAGCTTCTTCCACTTTTAAGAGCTATGTGTGTTTCTAAGAACTCTCTATGCACACCCTTTACTGATTTTTCACACGGTCACTAAACTTATTCAGAGTAGTTCTTTACATAAAAGCTTCATGTATAACATAAATTTCAAATATTCATGAAAACTTTTACTATTATATAATCAAATGTGTCAATTTCCAGTATGTTTCTATATAGCTATATCTATATTTCTCTGCTTACTTCTTAGAGAAGAGGTCCAATGACACCCATACCTTCATTAGAGCAGGTGAAGTTTCCTTTTATAACCCTTAAGATCTCCCCATATGTCATTTACAGAAAATATCTCCATTTATGGGCAGTTCTTCTAACAAAGGATAGTACCTATGTCTATTCCTGTGTTTCCCCAGTGCTGTCTCAATACCAGCTCATAAAGTGATTTCAGTGTTTGTTGACTAGGTAATAGAATGTATAAAGACTAGAAAGGAGACAGAGAAAACAAGGGCAGGAGAAAGGATTCTTAAAAAGTTAGTAAACTAAGCCAGGCTGTGGTGGTGCACACCTTTAATCCTAGCACTTGGGAGCCAGAAACAGGCAGGAGGACCTCTGTGAGTTCGAGGCCAGCTGGTCTACGGAGTGAGTTCCAGGAAAGCCAGGGATGCATGATGAAACCCTGTCTCTAAAGAAACAAAAAAGAGCTAGAGACCTCACCATGTATGCAGAATTAACCTGAGTTTAACAGAAAATGCAGTCTGATCTCTTAAAGCATGAATTTCCTTGTTCTTTCTTTGAAAACAAATTATCCCTTCGCTTTCCAGACTCTGCTAAAGTTAAGAGCAACCCACAGTCCAGGAGCCACAAACTTCATTTCTATTTTGAGATAAAGCTGTAAATGCTACAAGAAACTACAGACAACTAGACTCCTGAGAGACAGTTAGTAGAGTTACATGCACATCCAAATGTTCCTCATTGCCATGATGTACCTCTAGTTTTTTATAACATTAAATAGTAGAATACTGACCAAAGAATTTAATCCCTATCTTTTCTGATTTTGTTAAGTTTATGTCCTACTCAGAATTGAAGCTGACTAGCTATTTGGCACAAAATGTGAACTTCTTATAACATTTTCAATTATAAGATAAACAGTTTTAAGAATTTTTCTAGCCGGGCGGTGGTGGCACACGCCTTTAATCCCAGCACTCTGGAGGCAGAGGCAGGTGGATCTCTGTGAGTTCGAGGTCAGCCCAGTCTACAAGAGCTAGTTCCAGAACAGGCTCCAAAGCCACAGAGAAACCCTGTCTCGAAAAAAACAAAAAACAAAAAAGAATTTTTCTAAAAACAAACTATCTCTGCAATCTTAGAAGGAATCCCTGTATTTATGAGTATTTATGTAGTACTGGTATAGTCCCTGGAATAGTCATATTCAATTTAGGAATTTTGCATCAATATAAATGAGTTTATTTCTTTATACTATTAGTGTGTGGAAAAAGCCATCATAATAAGCTGATTAAGTTACACTAACTTACTCAACAAAACACTTTTAGAAATTAAGACAGAAAATAAGACAGTGTAACTACTAATACATTTAAATAACTGAAAACCAGTTTTTAAAAAATGGGTTGCAGAGATTAAAAAACAAACAAACAACTGGGTGTAGTAGCATGTTTGTAATCCCAGTGCTGGGGAGGCAGAGATAGAAGATTACTGGGTTCACTGACCAGAAACACTTCCCACCAGGCAAGATCTTGCTCAAAAACTCAGAATAAACAGATCCTGAAGAAATGACACCTTAGGCTTAGGTTGCCATCTGGCCTAACATGCAGACAGACAAGTATGCTTAACACACACACACACACGCACGCACGCACGCACGCACGCACGCACACAGGCACACACACACACACACACACAAGCACGCACGCACACAGGCACACACACACACACACACACACACGCACACACACACACGATGCCTTCCAAAAAAGCTTCATAAAGATAAATGAATAAACAACATTTACCAAGACAGCATGAAGAAGTCTATTAGAAACGAGTGCATTGACATTTTAGCCCAATCTGGCAGCAATTGTTGGAAACAAAATTGGCAGGATTACAGTTCTATTAGTAGCCCTTTGATTTGTGTTAACTACCCTTAACCAGGATCCTCATCTACAAAATAAATATAATGCCTCACTCGTGCCTTGCTCCAACACTTACATGTTACAGAACTCAACAATTATTTTCTTCCCTCTCCCTTTGACATAACTTCCCCATTAAATTTTTAAAAACCATGTCTTACAAAGGTAGCAATCACCAAATGTTATCTAAAACTACACTAGAAATTCATGACTCACAGCTTTCCTCATAAAGATCTTCTTGTTGAAAAGGCTTTCTTCCACACACTTCATTTTACAGAAGCTTCAGCCACATCCTGACACTCCTCCACCCCTTCCCTTATCACTACATATAGTCTGACTCTTGTTCATGGGATGTGTTCTCTATCTAACTAGACTGTTTTTCTCTCAGTTAGCTCAGTGCCAACCACACATTACGTAGAGGATCTCAGAGCTGCTGAATGATTTCTCACCTTTCTCTATGTAAGAAGAAATAAAAATTACTGTGTAATTTAAGAGTGCGCTAAAAAGACAGTCCACACATCCTAACTCATTGAACCAAGACTATCAATTAGCATTCATCAGACTCAAGTAACATCGCTATTTATAGTATTACACGCAGTCTGATAAAAGAAGCTCTTAATGTGCGTACTAGACTGAATGAATTCTTTACACCATTAATTATGACAGGTTTCTGAGCCTAAGGCTTCTTCTCTTGTAACTTTATAACTGCTTTATAATTGCTTAAAGGATACAAAATTCCCTAACACACCCTCATGAAGATATCTAATGGAAAAGGCAAAAATTTAGAATTCTATCAAAATACTCCTTTATCTATCCCCACCCTAACTTTCATAAGATAACTAGTCATTTATGAAATGCAAAATTGGCCAGAATATTGTCACTTTACTTACAGGACACATCAAGGACACTCGAAGACTAGTTGTAGCAATTTCACTATCAGGATCTGCAGTAAGTTTTTCTTTAACTTTTAAAAAGAAGAAAGTGGTAATAATAAACTTAGAAATTAATGGTAACATTAGAGAAAAATTACAGAAAATATTTGAAAAGTTCCAACCCCCTTTGAATAGGTGAAGAAAGACAAAATGTTGACTATTAATGTAGTAAAAACACAACCACATTCCCATTATTAGATTAAGGAATCACCAACAGGCAAACTCTGCATCATATGCTGAATTTTTAAGATTTATTTTAAAAATTAAGGCCACTGGGAGGGAAGAGTTACAATCAAAAAAATCATTGTTTTAGGATTTAAGAAAACAATTAGGAGAGGATAAGGAATGGAGCAGGGGCCTGCGCTTTAATGTTTTCCAACACATACTCATTACATTATTATTAGACTGCATTAGCTATTTCCAACAACTGGTAAACTTGCAGACAGAAAAGATATATTCTTTATTTCCTCTAACAACTGATAACAATGTAAAAATGTGTCTGAGGTTTCTTTTACTAAGTAACTAATTCAAGTTACTTGCTACAATCACATGAACATATATACTATGTATGTGGGGGTAGGATGTGTCTGTGTACACATATATAGTGTATATATGGCATGCATGTGTATGTATATATTAATGATTAATATTACTGTATATTGTTATGTATATAAGGACTTCCCTTCATCAATGTGTCTCATATGTTTAGTCTTACAAACATTACTTACTTAGTGCTCTGGAATGATCAGGATTCCTAATACCTTTCATTTTTAATCTCTGTAATAACATGGCTGATGTAAGCTGTCGTACAAGATATACAGACATGGAGTAATTCTATAAAAAAAGAAAATCTGTTTTAAGGACAAGTTTTTAAAACTTATAAAAAATACAAATGGAAGAAACTCTAGACTCTACAGGTAACACTCAAATAACCCCCAAAAGAGAGTCAGCAACTGGGACAGGAGCAACATCAACAGGAGCACTGTGAAATTACATTTCAGTCACTTGTCATTTTAAGACATCCATGAATGGTAAATAGCATGGATAAGTGCTTTCAGATTATGTTTTCTAACTCAGCAAAATGAGTAGCTAGGGGGCACCCTGAGAACATTCCCTTCCATGACAACTAGAATTTTGTTTTTATTTACTTATGTAACAATGCTTGCTTTCTTACTTTCATTTGAAAACGGTTCACACTGCATAAACCAAGTTCAATGACAGTGTTCTAAATTAACACTTCAAATCGAGAGTGTCAAAGTTCTAATTCTTTCAGAAGAGACTACCTGTTACATGGCCTCGGGCAAATTACACCATAAAGCTCATACCAGCTTTTTTTCTGAAGAAAAGACTAATAAGTTAACTCTACTCCTAAGGGGCATTTTAATAAGGAAGGACAAATAAAACACAGAAACAAATTACAAAGATAAAAACCAGGAGCAGAAAACTCCTATGTCTGATTCTAAACCTAGATATTACACAAAGAAACTGCTGTTAACTATTTACACAGGCCCAAGGGCTAAAGTACTCTCTCTCTTCACTGCATAATTCCACTCAATTTCACAATGGAGAAACCATTAAATAATTGCCAAACCAAATACTTCTAAATTTTTTTATGTTCTTTTAAGTATCCAAATTCCAACAGCATTGCTTAAATTTTAGGTTCAGTGATCACCTTAATTAAAAGAGGAAGTATTTCCATTATACAACAAAACTAGGATGTCTGCAATGACTTTAACCATTTATTTAAAAATTTAAGCTATTTTACAGATCTCTAATTATCTTTGTAGCTAAAATGAAACAAATAAAAAAATCCTACTATAAACATGGAGCTCAATTAATGCCCACAATACAGGAACATCACATTTTATATCCATGAAATAGGAACACAACAGTTAATACTCAAAAACGTTCCTACTGTCTATTGTATAGACAATGAACTCAATTCAAACTTTCTGCTTTAGCCAATATCATAACTGATATCTTCATTTTGAGACTGAACATCAGTAGAAAGTCATGCTCATCAACCTGAAGCAATTCTGATTATTTTATGTCATGGCCTGGATCTTATCTGAATTACTAGTTGCTTATTTAAAGGCAAGAACAGATATCTGATTTTTAGTGCTTTTTGTTTTGTTTTTTGAGACAGGCCTTGGCTGGCCTGGAACTTGCTTTGCAAACCAGATCTTCCTGTCTTAACCTCCTTAGTGATGGGAATAAGTGTTTGCACCACCAAACCAGTCTAAGAAAAGGTTGGGGGGGGGGGCGAAGAGATGGCTCAGAGGTTAAGAGCACTGGCTGCTCTTTCAGAGGACCTGGGTTCAATTCCCAGCACCCACATGGCAGCTCACAACTGTCTGTAACTCCAGTTTCAGGGCACACAGGGGACACAACACATGACAAAACACCAATGGAAAAAAAAAAGAAAAGCTTCTGGGGTTTTGTTTTTTTAGATAGGTTTTTGAATTCACAGAGATCCGCCTGCTGCTGCCTCCCAAGTACAAGGATTAAAGATGTACACCACCAACCAGCTAAGAACAGGTTATTAACAGATCATTTTTAAGTATGAGTACTGTTAACAATTTCCCACAAAGACCAATAAGCTCTTTTTTGATCTTCTTCATAAATACATTTTCAGGTTATAAAAATACTTCTTAGACATACAGCAAGCTTAAATTAAACCACTATTTGAAGAAATATAAACGTACACATATTTTCACTGTAAAATGAAAACAAAATTCATGAAATATTAAAGTTAATCTCCACATTATCACTGCATAGAAAAAAGCTGCTTTTTAGAGGTTATAGTTGGGAAACAGAAGGAAATAACGTTCTTCAGTTTCGATGTGAAGCATCCCTCATGGGCCCACGTCTGAAAGCTTGGTCCCCAGGTGGGAGTGCTGCTTTGAGGCTGTGGAACCTTTAAGGGGTAAAGCTGAGATACAAAGCAAGGAGCTGCTTTTCCAACACACCATGGTGGGCTCTACCAACTCCAACTATGAATCACAATGCACTTCTCTTCACTGAAGGGACTTTTATCAGGTATTTTCAGAGCAACAAGCAATCGCTATACAAAGCTGTCATCCTAAAAAAAAGAAATCAACTCCCAATGAAGACATGCTTTCATCCTACCCAGGAAAACAATTCTTACCTTTCCAATTTCAGATGCCCAAGAAATAGAAATCTGATTTGGCACAGCTGAAGACAATCTAACTAAAGATGTAATATTCAAGGGGCGTCCAGGGCGCTTCTGTTCAATCCCATTTTTAGGTGGTGGTGCATAGCCCTATAACCATACAAAAAAATAATTCTAAAGGTTCTGTATGACTTAACCATTTTCTTCAAGATACAAACAGGATCTTGCCTAATTTTTGTTACATTCTTATTTTTATCTTAGATACAAATATACCAGAAAAATGAAAACCCATATTCCACCATTTAAATTAATGTTGACATTCTGACATACTGGCTAATGAATCTTTTTACAGAAAACCAATCTATACAGATAAATTGATACCTCAATAATAGCTCATCTAAAGGGGGCTATCTCCTCCTGCTTTATATTCCTCTCTCTACCCAGCTATATAACGTCCTGTATTCACCTCCCAAGCACTAGGATTAAAGGGGTGAGCCACCACCACTTAGCTCTGTTTCTTTTAGATTGATTCAATCTCATTTAGCCCAGGGTGGCCTTGATCTGCCTCTGTGTCCCGAGTGCACCACAACTGTCTGGCCTCTATGGCTAACTAGTGGGGCTAATTCTCCACTCTGATCTTCAATAAGCTTTATTTGTTATAGTACAAAGTATCACCACAGGTTTCAGCCATGTTGAATTATATACCTTACAAAAGATAAAATTAAGACTGGTACAAAAGCATAACTACAGAATTTACCCAAGTAAAACAGATCTCAAGAATATCCTTCACTGTGTCTTGTCACGGCACAGGTGTTGGGGTCACAGGGTCCATGGAAAGAAGACTCAGAGACACCTTAAGAATGAATTTAGCATCTCGCAGCTGTAGGGAGATCCAGGCTCTAAGGACTAAAACACTTTCCCTTCACCCAAAGTATTTCTATTGTCCTCTGTATTTACACTTTAGCCAGCTGATTCTCATATGCTCAAAATAACCTGGCAAGCTTCACAGGGACAATGCCAAATGTAAATTCTCAATAAAGGAAGGTACCATGGTCTTCCAGGTTTCTGTCCCCAACCAACTTTTGCATAGGCTTTGTATCCTTGGGAACTCTCTCAGAAAAGATTCTCATAGAGCACCAAGAGAAATAAAAATGTATCAGCTAAACAAAAGATAGATTAGGGCTAGATGTTAGCACTCTGGAGCCAGAACAAGGCTGTTGGCTCAATCAACAGTGCTGCCTCATTCTCTCCAGTGCGCGTAAGGCTCAGCTTTTATTTCTTTAATCTTTTCTAACATGTGTGTGTGCATGCATGTGTGGCATCTGCAGAGCCAAGAAGAATCTGAGGCAAGTGCTGGAATCTAGAACTGGAGTTCCAGGCCATTCATTGTGACTTGCCCTATGTGAAAACTGAAAACTAAACCCAGGTCTTCTGCAAGAGCATCAAGAGTTCTTAATCACTGAATCATCTCTCTAGTCCTTGGGTTTGGATTTTTGGATATAAACATTTCATATGGAACGTTGTGTCCTTCTATGGTACCACATCATGAAGCAAATGAAAGCTACTTGTTTCATTTTCAATGATTCATCAACCCAAGAACTTTACTCTGCACTCTCCACAATAAGATTTCCCATCAAGGGGAAATTTCCCTCTCAAGTTGCTTTTACTCAGGTGTTTATATTATAACTGCAACAGGAAAAGAAACTCAGACTGTTGGTGAGTTCCAGGTTAAGCAAAAGACTCTGTCTCAAAAAAGTAAAATAAAGAATAGAGGAAAACATCCCAATATCAACCTTGGTCACATGCACACCCACACAGAAATTTAAAAATTAAACATGTAGCCAGTTCAGTAGATAAACACTTGCTGTACAAGTATGAAGACCAGAGTTCTGGTCCCTGGAACACAGGAAAAAAAACGGGCTGGCATGACAGCCTCCTAGGATCACAACACTCGAGAGGAGAGACAAGAATCTCGGAGCAAACTGGCAGGAATTGGTAGCTCTGGATTCAGTTAGATACCATGCCTCCAAACATAAAGTGGAGAATGATCATATAAGACACCGAACATGAACTTCAGGCCTCTACATGCATCAGTCTGAACACATGTCAACATGTGAACATAAAATACTACATATATGCACATAACATACATTTAAAGAAAAAAATTAAATCACCTTGAAAGTAGGGAAAATAAAGGTGCTTTTATTACTTACTTGATGTGTGGGAGTTCAAGGACACAATACTATCAAAGCAATTAATATTTCTTATTCCATTTACTTTGTACATGCAATATAGCAGCCATCTGCAATGGGTCTACAATGACTGGATATTGTAATAGAGATACTTATGTAAGGACTTATGCTAGGTCATAGACAAGTTATGCTCAGATTTACCATGGAAAATTCCATAATTCTACCAAGATTATCCCTGCAGGATCTGTTTTCAGCAAATTGAGATCAAGGCAAGAAATCACAATCTTTTGTGCCCTATTAATGCTTTTTACAATTAGGTTAAGGTCCCACAAGCTATAGAGCTCAATTCAACCCCCAAAGATCCACTGCATCTTTAAGGCTGTATGTAGTATGCTTACAGGATTTCATGAACCTCAGAACCCTGCTAAGTACAAAGAAAAACTACATTTCATTATCTCAATGACCAGTAATTGGGGAGCAACAGGTATTCTGAGCAGTTTTTCATCAGCTCCATGTGAGCTTATGTCATCTGTTCCCTAAGATTTCCCACATACGGTGACAGACATCTGTAATACTAGAGCTCAGAAGACAGGCAGGTAAATTATAACTAGGACAGCCTAGTCCACATACCACATGTCAGGCCAATCAGGTCTCAAAATAACAAGAAAGAAGCTTTCATGAAGTTTGTGGAGTTGATTCAAAAATGCCAAGCACCTGTTGCTTTCCCTCTTTGAAATGTGTGTCTTTCTCCCAGTACTCCATTCTTCTTGATAGCATCCCAGACTCTTCAGACAAAGGGTGCTGTATACAGAACTGCTATCTCTACAAACAGCCTAACTTAAGGATGTAAGGGTCGTTGGTGTTTTAGGGCAGACACCAACATTGTCTAACAATGTCACAGGAATACTCCAAATATCTCATTTATTTTGTCTCAAAATGTCTATAAGAGTAACAGAGACCTGTCATAGTGAAGTTACAGACCTCATCCATTTAAATACTAAGCCAAAGCATGGAACTGACTAGGCCGTTCAGAGTTTTGTGAAACTTACACAGATACACTGCACAGCCATCACAGATACTATAAAAACGCCAACAAGTTTAGGAAGATCTGATACACTGCAAACAAACTCCATTAATGGCACAGTCATATCACACTGGATAGGCTGAGATTGAGTCTATAAACACGCAAAAAGGCTCCACAGTTTTATCTTTCTTCAAGGATAGTAAAAGAATTAAACAACGAAGAGTCCAGCAATCTTAGCACATACTAAGTAAAAAGTAAATGTAGGGGGAAAATAATCACATAAAGTATGCACAGAATTGTCCTATGAGATTTGTGATTTTGCCAGGCTTCCTTTTTTCAAACATCCAACCACCCAACTGGTCATCCTTCAGCTCAAAGTAGAGGTGCTTCCTCCCCTGGTTCAGACGTTTGTGAAATACACTCAGAAAAAGACAACTCTTATGGCTCTTAATGCTGAAGTCAGAAATCCAAGAGGCAAAATGTCCCATTGGGGGTTTGAGTCTCACAATGTATCCCAGACTAGCCTTGAACCTTAGATCCTTCTGCCTCAGGCTTCCACATGATGGGATTCCAGGTGTGTTGCCATGTCCAACTCACATGGCTTTTAAACATGTACAGATCATGTAAGGTAAGCAATCCTCCCTGATCGTGTGGACCCAGATCCTTTCATTTCCCCTTTTGTCCTCAAAGGACTGTCTCAGACTTCAGTCTCTCAAACATCTTCTGCAGAGTCAGTCAGTGGCACAGCAGTGCTTAAGCTCTGTAAAATTCATTGAGTAGGCCAATAAATGTATTCGTCAGGTAAAGGAGCTTGCCATATAAGACTGGTGATCAGACTTCAATCTCTAGAACCCATATAAAGATGGAGAGAACTTAGTCCTCAAAACTGTCATCTGATGTGTACATGTTTACCATGGCATTCCTATGCAAGCATGCGCGCACACATGCGCACGCATACACACATACATAAAATTCAAGGGACAAGTAATTTTTCAGGTCCCATAGCAATGAATAAGACAAATGGCATACTTAACAACTATGGAAGGTCAGTTTTCTTGGGAATAGAGGGTAGCTTGGGGTCATGAACAGTAATAAACACTTGGTTCTTGGAGACCCTAGATTCCTGGACTGCACTGTATGACTTGCTCAGCTAATGAAAGGAATTACTCACATAATCATTCAAAGTCAAGTCTCAAGCCTAGCAGGGATGTCACATAGCTTCCTTGTCTCTAATAGCTGCTTTTGCTGAAAAGGCAACTTGGAATAGCAGTGGAGTCACAGAGCATTTCCATTACAACAAATGTACACCTCTGCTTTGTAGTGCTCAATAACTAGGCTTCTCCCTGCTCCTGAATTACAGTATTGGTAGCATTCTACATACCATTCCCATTTAGTGATGTATTCCAGGCCACAGTGGGAAATAATACATAGTACAGTTCAACAACTGGAGTGTTATCTTTAGACCCAAGGACTTGAACACTCCAATAATCTCAGCCAGAAACATGCTATGCAAGTCCACACTATATATATTCCAGAAGTTGCTTCACTGTTAGACAACAAGCTGCCAACCAATTATTCATTCCCTGGGATCCCAAGCATGCTTCCTTGGGATCATCAAAGCCAAGCTTAGAATCCTAGATTCTGTTGCTATTTCTGCTTCCTTTGATAGACTCTACAGGCCAAACCCAGCTAATCCAGAAATTCACTACAGCATGTTTTGTATGCTCAAGTGCCCCAAGTTCAGCTGTTAGCTATGACCCCAAGCCAGTCAAAACTGCTTGAATTCTAGAACATTTCAGGCTTATCCTTTTTAATCTTCCTTAGGCCCCGAATCAGCCATGTATTTATCCAAGAAGTTATAAGCATGTCTCTAAAGGTGGCTAGAAATATTAATTAGTACCAAGTTGTCACTGTTCCCACCCTTGCCAGTGTTTACACTAAACTTACATAAAAATCTGGTGAACTGAAAGCAACTTACAGGCAAAGGAAAGAGTTTCCCATTTACTTTTATACACAAACTATTGGGATAGTTATCTTCTTGAGGGCAACTGGTCTCTGCCAAGCAAAGTCTGTGTTTAAAAAAAATAAATAAAAAATTGTTAGGGAACCAAAACATACTTACATGTTTTAAAACTCCAATGCACATAGCAATTAGGAAAATATCAAACTCACCGAAGCTGAACTTGGACTGTATAATCTCTCCTACCACCTGGCAAAAAATCCCTATTGGCAAGAAAAAAAAAAAAAAAGAAAGAAAAAAATGGTTAAGAAAGAACAATAAAATTTCACAGACCAGGGGCTGAGGACATGACTCAGTAAGTAATGGTTCAGATCCAAAGCACCCTGTTAAAGCTGGGGTGCTGTTTCAACAGCAGCAACTACACCCACCCTCTCCCAACCCTTGCAGGGGGCAGGATTTACGGAGACAGGATAATCCCTGAGACTTCTGCCCAGCCAGTATAACTAGAATAACAAGTTCCAGGCTCACAGAGAGATCCTGGCTCAATGAACAAGGTAGAGACAACAGAGGAAGAAAACCAACACTGACCTCTGGCAACCACACAGATTGTCATGAGTGAGCTCACGGGTGATCATGTACACACACAAATTTAAAAAAAATAAAAATGTAAAATGACACTAACCAAACAAACAAAAAAAATGCAATAATTATAACCCCTACTTAGTAACCATTCTTCATATCAGTTTTGAGGTATATTTTCAGTTCATGGGAACTTTAGTGATACAGTATTTGCTTTAATACATAACAAATTTAGCCTGAAAAGAACAGTCTAGGTTCTGGAGAAGTTTACTGAATTAATCTACATGCTTAGTTGTTCTTCACCTTGACTGAACATTCTAATCACTTGGAGACTTTTTTTGTATACTATAGTTTCATTCATCAGGTAATTCTTTTTTAAAAAAAAATATTTTCATTTTATTTGCATTGGTGTTTTGTCTGCATGTATGTGTGAGGGTATGAGAATTGGAGTTACAGACAGCTGTTAGCTGCCATGAGGATGCTGGGAATTGAACCCGGGTCCTCTGGAAGAGCAGTCAGTGCTCTTAACCGCTGAGCCATCTCTCCAGCCCCCATCAGGTAATTCTTTTTGGCTTGAGTATATCATAGCTTTTAGAGATACACAGGTGATTCTAACATAGAATTAAAACTAATGCCTATAGTTTCAACATGGTAATAAGGGTAATTTCATAACCATATATCAAACCACAAACAGAATCTTTTATTATTTCTGGAATATTTAGTATCAGAATGGAGTCTACACTGAAGATGAACTGTTATTTTTTAGGTAATGATTAAACATGCAGAATATCATCAGGTCTTGTCTCAGACCTATACAATTAGAATCTGCATTTTCACAAGATCTCCAAGAGCACACACGACTCTTCCAGACCCCCAGATTTAATTCCTGGCACCCATATCAGATGGCCCAAAATCACCTAAAGCCCAACTCCAGAGACTCCCAACTCCTCTGGCCTATGCCGGCACCTGCACACACATACTTATAATCAAGAAAAAGAAGAAAACAAAACAAGATCTCCAGGTGACATGCATGCACATTACAATTCAGGAAGTATCTTTCCTTGCTGGATGTCTTACTTAGGGTTACTGCTGCTGTGATGAAACATCACAACCAAAAGCGATTTGGGGAGGAAGGGGTTTATTTGGTTTATATTCCTGACCCACAGTTCATAGAAGGAAGTCAAGGCAGAAACTGAAAGTGGGCAGGAACCTGCAGGTAGGAGCTGATGTGATGCAGAAACCGTGAAACAGTGTCATTAATTAAGAAAATGCCTTACACTCTTACCCAAAACCCAATCTTATGGAGGCATTTTCTCAATTAAAGTTCCCTCCTCTCGGATGACTCTACCTTGTGTAGAAAAACAAAAAACTAGCCAACACACATGGTAGAATATGCCTGAAATCCCAGCACAGAGGTATGAAGATCAAAAATCTATGGTTATCCTTAGCTAACCATCAGCTTTGGGGCCGGCCTGGGCCTACATGACACCCTGTCTAAAAGAACACTTTTTAAATTCAATATATAAAATCTGATAAAAATGAAGTATCACTCTTAACCATTGTTCTATGTGTTGGATTGTACCAGAAAAAAAATATTAGAGTAGTCCTATCTTGAGAAAGATGAAGCAGCACCTTTAGCCTTCACTATTTTTTATTCTGTAGCTCCCTGAAGGCACAGCAGTGACTACTTAGAAACTCTCTAATCTCAAATTTTCTGACCTGGGGCAAATGAGTCAACCTTTCTGTATTAATGTCTTTACATGTTAAAGACAGAAAATGACTACATCACTTCAAGTTACTGTGATGACTCAAACACAGTCATTCAAATGCCTTGGGCTTAAGGTGGGCACAAGGAGTGTAAGCAGCTGTCTCCTGCTCCTGCTGCTTCCCTTTCTCCCAGTGGCCTACATCTTCCTCAAGAATTTCTTCAAAATATTCCAATATTCCATATATTACTGACCCCTTCTAAGCAATTCTTGATTAAATCATTCAAATATTCCACTTACTCATGCCAAACAATTCAGCCTGGAACCTGAAGCTTAAAGATTCATGCTAGTATATACAACCAAGATAAAATGTGACAATTACTACAGGAAAAAGGGAAATCTAATTTGTCTTAAAAGACCAAGCTACTTGCCACAATCAAATTTGAACACATGACTGTATAAGAGTAATTCTCTTTCTGTTTAGTGCTTCCAAGCGTGAGGGGATTCTCAAGCAGAGACAGACAGATGGGAACTTTGTGAGATTGGGAGCATATGAAAGAGAAATGCTAAGAGGCCAGTGCAGAAAGGCACGCACTAGAGGAGAGGAGGGAAGACTGGAAGCCATGCCCCAGCTAAGAGAGGGAGGGCACAGAGAACAGGCGAGAGGAGCTGCAGATGACAAAATATAAAGAAGTCCTGCAGCACAGGTTTTTAAACACCAAAGGGAGAAAAAAACATATTTTTTTGACATGGTTACTGAGGGCTGGAGAGATGATAGCTCAGGAAGCTTGCAACAACTTACAACTGTGCACATGCAGGCACACACAAACATATTAACTCAGTCAAGCTTCCTAAGACACAAAGATTAACAGTGATCTTGTCTCCTCACAGCAACTCACCTGCCATGACTAAATTAGTTTTTTTAATGTAACACCTTGAGTGCCAATGGAAATTTTATTTAAATAATTCAGTTCATTAACAAGACTACAATCTGCCTTTAATCCCAACATTTAAGAGGCAGAGGCAGGTAGATTTCTGTGAGTTCAAGGTCAGTGTGGTCTACAGAGTGAGTTCCACAACAACTAGGGCTACATGGAGAAACTATGACTCAAAAAACAAAACAAACAACAAGACCGCAACCAGATGTGAAAAGTGATTATGTCATTCCATATCTCACCTTGTACCTAGCAATCACTTAGTGTTGATCTTAAGCAAAGATTTATCACTAGATAAAGATATTAATGATACATTTTTATATGAAATGTACTTTTTTCTTTGTTGGCTTAGTAATATCTCAAAACTATTAAAAACCAGTTTATTTATGTAAACATTACCCTGTGAAACCTCAAACTTTATAGATTATAAAATCTTGAGATTTTTTTTAAGATATATAATTTTGTCAGGTGGTGGTGGCACATGCCTTTAATCCCACTTGGGAAGCAGATGCAGGTGGATCTTTATGAGTTTGAGGCCAGCCTAGTCTATAGAGTTCTAGGACAACCAGGCTGTGACACAGACAAACCCTGTCTTGAAAAACCAAAAAAACCAAACGACAAAAAACATTATGTCATTTTAATTAAAACACTATGATTAATCAACAAATCTACACACTTTCAAATGTTAGGTGGATATAATCACTTAGAAGCTCAACAATGCACCAGAAAAACAAATAAAACAAAAAAAAATTACTGGCATAAGTGACTAAAAGATGCTTGAGGTTTAATTCAAAGGTTACAACATTTTTTAATATACAGTATTTACTACTTAACTAATCTTTGTCAAACTATAATCATATTAGTTAAGAAATAGTCCAACTGGGACTGGCAACATGGCTCAGTGGCAAAGGCACTCAATGCTAAGCCTAATGATCTGACTCAGTTCCTAAAGCCACATAACAGAAGAGAACTACTTTCTGAATTCCAGATTTTCTCTGACATCACACATGTACCATGGCATTTGCAACACACACACACACACACACACACACACACACACACACACACACACACACACACAAGTGTATACAAAGTTTAAAAAAAAAAAAAGGAATAGTCAACCTTTATAGACTGAAATGTGGGCCCCCAAAGTTTATACATGGAAGTTTTCACTCACAATATTTGTAATTGTGTATTTGCAATCGTCATTATAGATGCAATTAAAATTCTTAAAAGAACCTTTAAGGTAACGGACATGGTATCATGACACTGTCATGTTGCATAGTGGAATGCATTACAACAGAAAAAAATTCATGTGTGACACAGGAAAATGTGTAAGCCCTAACTAAGGAAAGGCTTTTGGAGTAACAAAACATCAATACCTCCATCTTTGACAGAACTCTCCAGAATTTTGAGAATAAACTTCTATTTAACTCACCCAGTTATTACGACAACTCTAGAAAACAAGTACATAACCTTTGAGGGAAAATGTATTTAAAATATTCCTCTTACCTTGATATGCATATCTCTCTAACTTGCTGAGGTGTCAAAGCAAAAATAAAAAACTTCTCTTGAAACCGCTGAATACTGCTTTGAACTGAGGAGGGAAAAAAAATTATTCAGTAACAAATAAGCACCTGAAATAACCAGGAACTTCTGAGACAGTGTTTGCTTAATCCTGAAATATTCAAGGTTAAATTTAACACTCTAAACTCCAGTATTGTGTGAAATTACATTCATATTTAATTCTAAATAGTTATCCAAATGAGCTTACTTTTAAATACTTAATCATTCAGTATTCTAAAACATTAATTATACTGTGATGTCAAAAATACAATAAAACCATTCAAGATGACATTTCATTCCAGACTATCTCATGAGAGTCAGAAACACTCTCTCCCAATAATGCAATACAAAAAACAGATGGTTTGAGTAATTTCTTTGTTGTTTCTTATTTCTCTACTTTATATTTAATTATTCACAACAAACAAAAGACAATCCAAATTTTCAGAACTTTAGGTAAATGTAGTCAATAGCAATTATTGCTTATAAAAGATAACCTAGCTAAAAAGAATCTCATGGCAAAGTCATACTGTTAAACTACATTATTAAAAGCTGAAATGTATTGATAACTTCATGAAAAACTGTAACACATCAATACTGCTGAATTAATTATTCACTGATGTTCTAATGTTCATTATAAGCATGGTGGCAAATGGCTGTAATCTTAGCACTCATGAGGTTGAAGCAAGGGGATTCTGAGTTCAAAGCCACCTTGGGTCATAATGAGTTCAATGCTACAGAGGCCCTGTCTCAAAAAAATAACAGAGCCCACTGACACATAGGAAGGGGAATAGACCATAAAATACTGCAACATCACCCAAGAGAAAGCAAAAGTAACATATGTATGTTAGTGTTGCAATCATCCCAAATCATGAACAAGGTGACAACTAAAATGTTTAAGGTCAAAAGGCCCTCCTTGTCAGTCATTACTAAACCAAGAAAAATACTAACTTCTTGAGTAAAAAGCATGGGCACTTTATTGCAGAATTATGCTTCTTAGAAATATAATAATGCTAATTCATATTTTCTCAGACTATCTCTAAAATGAGGAAAGAGAGGGGCTGTTTAAACATTACACGTGAAGCAGCTTTACATTACATGATAATTACAGGACATAAAACAAAGTAAAAGTTTCCACTTCCTTGGTTCCTTCTTGCTCTTCTGTCCCTTTTGTATGGTTTTCCCTTTCCTCTGTTAATTGGTAAGTTCATCTACAACCTCTTAACTATCAAATCTAATACAATAACTCATATTATGATATTACAAGTGACAACAAAGTGATTAGAGGCTATAAAATGATTGCCTAGTACACACAAGGCCCTAAACCTAATCACTATCACAAAGTGAACCAAGTGAACATACATAGTGTTTTCAATCTTATTTAATTAATAGTATAAGCACTGGGTTTCTCTAGTCATAATTCTGAAAACATGTAACACAAGTGCAAAGTGCCCAAAAAACAACAAACTAAAAATGGGGTGTGCGTACACGCGTGCAAACACATGCACACATGCAAACACACACACATACATACATACACAAGACATAAAAGTTTAAATCTTTCTCAATTAATATGAGAACACTTTTTTTTACTTTTTATGACTGTTTAATAAACCAAATGTGAAACACATGTGAAGGTGTTCTGAAAGCAGAAAATATACAGGTATATTTCTGATAGTATGTATTAAGTCCTTGGGAGGGAGGGAGAAAAGGAGGGAGGGAAGGAAGGAAGGAAAATGAGGGATCTGGAAAGTTAAGAGTGCTTGATGTTCTTACAGAGGACTAAAGTTAGACTTTTAACACCCACATCAGTTCCAAAAGGTCCAAGAAGATTAAAATTTAGGCCAGATGGTACACACCTTTAATACTTGAAGGCAGAGACAAACAGAACTCTGTGAGTTCAAGGCCAGCCTGAAATACATGGTGACTACCAAGTTAGCCAGGGCTACAATGTGAGACCCTTGTCTCAAAATAAGTAAAATAAATGAAATATTTCAAGGAAAAAAGCTATTGTCTGATATATGCATTTTGCCACCTATTTGATAATAATGACTCTATGACTCTGGCTTGGTAAAATATTTAGATAAAAAATTAGCAGCTTAACATACCTTATTAAATATTCTAAATAAAATATAAAGTCTGTTAAGCCATCCAGTCGATTCTCTGGAAGTATATTGACATATTGTATTAAGTTGGCTTGTATTTTGGTCGGGAGTGGTTTGTAAAGAGATGTAATAATTAGTTTCATTAGGGGCTGAAGAGATGGCTATCAGTTGAGTGCACTAGTTACTCTTCCAAAGAACAGGGATTAAATTCCCAGCGTCTACATAGAGGTTCAACAATCTGCAACTCCAATTCCAGGGGATCCAATGGCCTCTTCTAGCCACCATGAGCAACAGGTACACATATGGCACATGGACATATGAAGACAAATAGTTATATATATAAAATAAATTGTTAAAACTTTTAAAGTTTGATAGGTAGATTTGTGGCTCAGTTTAGGCTAACCTCAAACAGTGAGTGAGCTAATGTATTATATCATCTAAGACTGTGCTTGGCTTCCATCCCCATCAATCACTGTACCTGTCATCAAAGATCACTCTTTTGTTCTTTATTACATTGTATCTCTGAATCAAAAGTACATGGGTGTTAGGGAGCAGACATGGGGAGGTCCTCCTAAAATTTAACAATGAAAATCAAAGTAGCCCAATTCAAAAACCAGGCAAAGAATTTGAAAAGACTTCTCTCCAAACAATATACCAAATAGCTAATAATCACATGAAAAGTTCTCAATTACTACTCATAATTAGAGAAATCCAAGTGAAAACTCTAATTCTATACTACTTTATACCCACTGTGTTGGCTACTATCCAAAATAAAGCACTCCCCCCAAAAACCAGAACATTTTGGCAAGGGTGTGGAGAAAATTCTCATGCAAATCTGAGTTCACAGCAGAGCAAGACAGTGTACTTGTTGTGGAAAACAGTAGTATAGTTGCCTAAAAATTGAAAACAATTACCATATGATACAATAATTCGGCTTTTGGATAGAGATACTTAAGTCATGTTCATGGAAGTATTATTCACAACACCTAAAATGTGAAAGCAATCCCGTATCCAGACAGACAAGTGGACAAGCAAAAGGCAGTATTATACACAGTGGTTTGCAGCTTTAAGTGCTCAGGACAAGCATGGAGGACATTATATTAACTGTGAAATAAGTCAAGTAGCAAAAAGCCATACTGAATGATCTCACTTACGTGAGGTATTTAGCATAGTGAAAATCAGATACGAAGGCAGAAATGTGGCTGTCAGAAGCTGGAGGAGAAGAAATGGAGAATGACAGCTCTATGGGCTCAGAGATTCACAAAGAAATAAAGATGGAAGGAAATAGAGATGGAATGGTGATGAGTCACACGAGAATACACTCTGAAAGCTGGGTGGTCATGGCAGAGGCAGGTGGATCTCTGTGAGTTCGAGGCCAGCCTGGTCTACAAGAGTTAGGTCCAAGACAGTAACTACAGCGAAGTCCTGTCTCGAAAAACCAGCTGAGGATGGACTGGGACTGAATGAGCATATGATCAAACCAGACTCTCTGAATGTGGCGGCGAAAGTTGGCAGATGGAGAACCCACAAACAATGACACCAGGACCTATCTCTTCTGCATGTATTAACTTTTTGAGAACCGAGTCTTTTTGAATGCACTCCTTCCTAGGCCAGGAGGGATG
>PVIU01007928.1:0-87620 GCA_004026605.1 Ondatra zibethicus | reverse complement strand
TTTTTTTTTTGTAAAATGTTATCACACTTATCAATGCAGCTGCTGGACAAAGATTTCCCATTCCCTGTGATTTTTTTTTAAGCTTGTAAAACTGCCCACTTTCAAATATAACTCAGAATGCTGAAGATGGAAATTCATTTCCTTG
Organism: Ondatra zibethicus; assembly: GCA_004026605.1. Classification (NCBI taxonomy): domain Eukaryota; kingdom Metazoa; phylum Chordata; class Mammalia; order Rodentia; family Cricetidae; genus Ondatra; species Ondatra zibethicus. The sequence goes on along the minus strand of PVIU01007928.1, from coordinate 87,475 downwards.
AACTTTATTCAACTAGGCCACAGAATCATTCTGAGAAAATCATTTAAATTAATATGTGGCTTTACTGTATTAAAGGGAAAGAAATTTCTCCTTAATTCCCAATTTCAGAGTTTCTCAAGACCTCTATTCCGGGCTCTGACCCCATGATTGTACTCGACCTAGCTCCTGACAAGTTGCCCACACTATGAAACAGTGCTGTCAGGCTCTGGGTTTCTGAGGACTCACAGAGACGGAGATGGTATTGGATTGGATTTTTTTTTTTCCTTTCTAGTTGTTCAGTCAGCTGGCTCACCAGTGAACTCCGGCTGGCTGTCGAAAACTGGAAGAAAGAAAGAAATCAAAGGCTGCAGTAAGATGGGCAGGCAGTTGCATCTCAAATGACAATCCACCCCCAGCTGAGTTAGTGCTGGGTGAGACAGCTTGCGTGAAAATTTAGGAGTCCTGGAGAACAACAAAAAGCAAAATTAACAAATGGCAGGATGGGCAGCAGAAGGGGAAAATCAAGCATATGCTGTTCGTTCGAAAGGGAGTTTCATTAAAAAATCTTCTTCATTGCACCCTAAGACAATCTGTCCTTGCCAGATAACACATTGGGCACCAAAAGGCGGCCCCCTCCACTTGCTTCCTTAGTTGTAAGCCAACCCTTTAAAAATCAGAACACAGCTGCTCATGACAAAATAAATTTGTCAGCTTGTCTTTGAAGGTAAAATAACTCGGGGGGAGCGGCACGTTTCCTGCCACTTACTGACAGCAGTGAGCCACACTGGTTGTTTGTGTGCAGTCAACACCAGTCCATAAACATCTGTTGGAATGAGAGAGGTGGCTCTTTACGATGCATTAGATGCATTGTGCTTCATTAGGAATTGGTTTTGTCTTCAAGGGAAGGGGGAGAAAAAAATCTCGTGTAATTAAAGAATAGTATCTTGTGCTCTCATATTTTCCCCTTAAAGACCTGCGTTCTTTTAAAACCATTATTTACAGTACATTTATCAGCATTTAAATGTAACTACCTCTCCTTGAAAAACCATCTGTTCATAAGCACCATCCTTTCGGCCCTCCCAGAGGTAAACTTGGCCGAATGACAGCAAGTGGTGGCATTAGTCAAGGATTGCAGTTGAATAGAGACATGGGTGATTTCTTCCAGCAAGTTAAGAGATGTTTATATTTATCGAAAACAATAGGCACTTCCCGGATTGGGGAAGAAAGCAAAGTTATTTTCCTGAGGGAAGATACACGTTGAAGGAAAGTCTTTGGAAATGACTTTACCAAAGGGTGGGGTAGCTAAATTCCCAAGGCCTGCTAACTTCAGCAACCCTTTTTACGGATGCCTAGGTCTTAGGTCACTTGAATTGCTTCTGCAATATCAGGCATGCTATACATTTTGTTATATAGAAAATGCCTCGTTTTTGAAGGGTGGCTGGGAATACTAGTGTAAGCAACAAAGTTGTACTACTGATGCCAGTCGCTTTCTAGGCACCAGGAATTTCCCAGTGAGGGAAGCGTCCTTAGGTGAACTTAACATTTAATATCCTCACGTACACAAATAAAACATAATGTAGCTGGTAATGGCCCCAAATTATTCAAAACACAGCAACTGCTCCCATTAACTTACTATTTATTTAACCATCGCTTTTCAGTAAAGAGTAAGTAAGCACTTGAGAAGGAACAAAGCCGGGCAGAGGGGAGACTGAAACCAAACCCTTGGGCAGATGACAAACATTCTCCTTCCTATGTGGTGCAGAGTGAAGTCTACAAATGAACAGGGTGATCGAAGGGCCATTTTGTGTGCACAAGGCTTTCTTTGGAAATCATGGTTGTCCTGGTTTTCTTTCTGCTGCTGTGATAAACACCACGGCCCAAAGTAGTGTGGGAAGGAAAAAGTTAATTTCATTTACAGTTTATAAGTCCGTCCTTGAGGGAAGTGAAGCAGGAACCGGGGAGCAGGAAGGAAACAGAAATCAGGGGTGAAGCTACTTACTGGTTTGGTTTGATCTCAGGCTACACTATCAGCTACTTTTCTTATGCAGTCCAGGCTTGCCTGCCTCGATGGTGCTGCAACTGATAGAGGACTGAGCCCCCTCCATCAATCAGCATCCAAGAACATCCATTTGGACATGCCCACGGCATGTTCTGATGGACCAGTTCTTCAGTTGAAGATCTTTCTTCTCAGGATGTGAAATTAACAAAGATTAGCCATCACAATGGTTAAAGACTTGCACATGCATTGTCAGAACATACAGCTTTTAGGAATCTGAAACAGTTACTTGGAATGCATCTAACTTGTGAATTTGAAGGCCTGAGAGACCTCAGCAAGGTAAAGGTGTTTGGTACTCTAGTCCGGTGACCTGAATTCAAAACCTAGAACCCAGATAGAGGTGGACAAAGTAGAAAGCAAACTCTACAAAGCTGTCCTCCAAACTAGACCACACACACACACACACACACACACACACACACATACACACACACACACACACACACATGCACACACACACTTATTAAACTGTCAGTTTGAATGATAGACTAAGATCACAACAGAAAGGGTGTCCTTGGGTAGTTCTGAAAAAAGGACAGATACAAATAGAGCAGGTGATCACTGCACATTCATAGGCAAGAAGACTTTTGTCCCGGTTGTGGTTCATAGACCTTAGGAAGAAGTCTGCAGAAAATGAAGAGCATGTATGAGCACTGCATAAAGTAGGGCTTTGTCACTCTGTGTGCCTGAACAATGCTCTGTTTCCATTTAGCAGAATACACGTCTGTAAGATATTTAGCAAATGTAGAGGATTAAGACACATTGGGGAATATTTGGGACATACTGCATCCTGGGCTTCTTTCCTGTTCATTCACAGTTACTTTGGCATCTTAAAGGCTCTGAAAAATAGTGATCAATATGTACCTTTAGCTCCAGCATTGCTGGAATTTCTTTTCCATAAGCCCTTCTGTTCAGCATGTGTTTTAACACTTAGCAGCAGGAGTACCGTGGGAACACACTTTAGCAAATGCTGGCCTACAGTGGTGTCTACCAGGCATGTGCAGGCAATGCGCTTCCTGGTGAGTGAAGTGGTGAGGGGCCCCTTCTGAAGGTCCCTCAGGAAGTCAGAGACCTTTGATAGGAAGCCAGCTACACTAGTTATCATGGGAATGTAGTATCTGGTCTTTGAAATTGAGAAATATGACATCAAAAGAACAAATAATCCAATAAAAAAATGAGGTACATACCTAAACAGAGAATTCTCAACAGACAAATCTCAAATGACTGAAAGACACTTAAGGAAGTGCTCAACATCCTTAGCCATCCGAGAAATGCAAAGTAAAACAACTCTGAGATTTCATCTTATACCTGCCAGAATGGCCAAGATCAAAAACACTGAGGACAGCCTATGCTGGAGAAGATGTAGAGTAAGAGGGAATGTTCCTCCATTGCTGGTGAGAGTGCAAACTTGTACAGCTGCTTTGGAAATCAGTATGGTTATTTCTTTAAAAATTAGGAAACAATCTACCTTAAGACCCAGCAATACTGCTGTTGAGTATATACCTGAAGGATGCTCAATCATTCCACAAAGAACATGTGTTGACAGACATTTCTGTTCCGGCTGGTCCTACAGCCATTCAGTCACAAAGAAACACACAGAGGCTTACATTAATTATAAACTGGTTGGCCTATTAGCTCAGGCTTCTTATTAACTCTTATATCCTACATTAATCCATAATTCTTGTCTGTGTTAGCCACATGGCTTGGTACCTTTTATCAGTGAGGCATTCTCATCTTACGTTCTCTGCATCTGGGTGACGACTGCAGACTGAGCCTTTCCTCTTCCCATAATTCTTCTATTCTGGTTGTCCCACCTGTACTTCCTGCCTTGTTGTCCTGCCTATACTTCCTGCCTGGATACTGGCCAATCAATGTTTTATTAAACCAATACAAGTGACAAATCTTTACAATATACAAGACCATTGTCCCACATCAGACATGTGCTCACTCAACTATGTTCATAGCATCATTATTCATAATAGTCAGAATCTGGAAATAACATAAATGCCCCTCAACTGAAGAATGGATACAGAGAATGTGGTATATTTACACAATGGAGTACTATATACAGTGGTAAAAATGATATCTTGAAATTTGCAGACAAATGGATCTAGAAAAAAAACCATATAGAGTCAATTAGCCCAGACCCTAAAACACAATTATAATATCTACTCACTCACAAGTGGCTTCTAGACATAAAGCAAAGAAACACCAACCTACAATTCACAGCCCCAGACAGTCTAGACAACAGGCTGACTCTAAGAGAGACATACATGGATCCAAATAAGAAGGAGAAAAAGACAAGATCTCCTGAGTAAACTGGGAACATGGGGGTCACAGGAGAAGGCAGAAGGGGAGGGGGAGGAAGAGAGGGAAGTAGAGAAAAATGTATAGCTCAATAAAAATAATATAATTATTTTTAAAAATTAGGAGATTGTAGCTTGCTTCTTGGTGAAATAGATACCCCCAAGGAGGAGGGAGAGGTGGATAAAGTGAAGACCTGCCCAGTAACTAGGTAAGGGGTCATGGAAATGTTAAAGAGGAGAGGAAGTCCACGCCTATTTTTAATAACTTTGCATTGAAAATTTTAAACTTAGGATTAGTTACACCTTAGTCAGCTACCTTCTTTCTACAAGACCAATCTTGAATCACAGCTCAATTCTTCTCCTCCTTTTCCCTTCCCTTTCCTTTTTCCTTCTTTTGTAAATTTTTAAATTTTTTGCTAATCTTGATTGTCAACTTGATTAAGCTGAGAAATGACTCAGCTGCTAAAGTGTACTCCTGATCGGTCTTTGAGGTTTTGTCCAGAGACAGTTGAATCATAAGGGCTTAGAGCTAAGCTACAGGTTCATCAAGGATTCATAACATGGTGGCATTGTTGGCATATGGTAAAAGGCAGGAGGTTGGAACTTCCTTTACTAGAGGAAGTTTGTCACTGGGGAGTCTGTTCTTGGTGATGATATCTTTCTCTGCCTCCTGTCTGTATCCTTTCCCTGCTAACTGAAATCACAGTATGAGCTGTTCTCTCCCATGATTTGCACCCTGTTGTGATGGATTCTGGATGAAAGCAAACTCCCTCCTTCACATTGCTTAGGTTGGGTGTTTTGTCACAGAACACCATAGTTACTAATGGAATAACTTACCCCCCCCAAATCCACCATATTTTTAAATTAAAATGAACTTTCTGACCTGCTCAACCCCTACATAGCTCACTGCTCTCCTTCCTGGCAGAACTTTATTATCACCCCTATTCCTAGGTCTGCACTGCAGAACTGAATTCAATCTATGATCTCAGCCAGGCCAGGCAGTGTTGATGTTGATGGCGCACATCTTTAATCCCAGCACTTGGGAAGCAGAGGCAGGTGGATCTCTGTGAGTTTGAGGCCAGCCTGGACTACATGAGTTAGTTCCGGGACAGGCTCCAAAGCTACAGAGAATCCCTGTCTTGAACCAAAAAAAAAAAAAAAAAAAGAAAAGAAAAGAAAGGAAGAAAGAAACTGTAATTTCATCTACTGCAGCCCACAGTACTTCATGATTTGTAGTTAAATTCACCAATGACTGCAGCTGAGAGCAGTTGCCTCCCTGTGACAACCTAGAAAGAAATAGAAACGTTTCCTTGCTCAAAATCCTTCCAGACTGGTCAGGATGTAAAAGGCCCAACTTCTGTAAATACTTGCAGTATTTCTGTTGCTCAGTTCTGGTGTGTTGGATGAGCATGAGATACTTCACAAGGGTCTTAAGAGTATCCTATTCATTACCCACATCCTCTTTCCTCTTTTTTTTTTGATGTCCTAAAGTATCTTTTTCCACTCTCTCTACTTTTACATTTTTTCTTATTCTTTCTCTCTTCTCCATTCTTCTTTCTTCCCTCATTAACTGATCCTTTAATTCTGTCCTTCCTTCTGCATCCTACCTTTAAATGTTTTCAGCATTCCCTGTGTTGTACAAGGCTTATCCTGCAAGCATGGAAGCAGGGCTACATCCAGGCATGGTCTCTGAAAAGCAGAGAACCAGTGATCTTAAAATGATGGATATTAGTGTCCCCCCCCCACAGCTTTTGCCACCTATGCTGTTGTTTTCATAAAGGTCATGAGTTCTTATACAGCACTCAGATCTATGACAGCTGGAGTGGGTTGCACAGATTTCTGTCTCTTTGCAGATCTGTGGGCAAAGTAGGAGTCGAGGAAAAATCCAGACTCCTCCAAGAAGGAAGCATAGAGACCAAAGTTTGTCCCTCTGAAAGCCATCTGCTACTCTCTGTCCAAGAGGACCCAGGCTACTGTGTCTCTCCACTTGCCTCTTCTTGTCACATCATGTCCTCACAGGCTCCAGAAGCAGGGCGTCGACTTTCCTGCAAGCTCCAGTCTTTTCTTCAGACACCCATGACCATGACAGTATTTCCCAAGAGGCCTGCAGATCAGCTCCATCATCCTGCTTGGAGTCTCCTGGGGTGGTTTCTTGCACAGTTCGTGTTCTACCTAAAAATACCTCTCCAACATTGCCGTGCTCCCAGCTATCCCACTTCTGAGCTTTTCTTAGATATCAGTTCTCTCAGCAACCCATTTGATTTATTCTTTCTCGATTGATAGAGCACAAAGTGGGAAATCAGGAAGCGAGCTCGACTTCCTCTGCATTGGTCCAGTTCCATTTGGTAATAAAAGAATTTGAAATATTTCTAGTTAGTTTCAAATATCAATTTTATTATAAATTCCACTTTGGTCATGGGAATTTTGTAGGCTGGAAGTTGGATATAATTTCTCCTCTCTAAGGATTCCCTATGAAGGACCCCATCAAGCACTGGCTTCTTAGGAACCTAAGGTCAGGCAGGTGACCAGGTGAAGCTCACTTGTGTTGAGAGTGGGAGGAAATCGGTGAAGGGAGAGTATGATACCACAACGTCGTTGACTGTCTAACACTATGAAGATGTTGTATTCTCTAGCTATAAGAAATACAACTCAGCAAGAGACAAAATAATTCAAGTTCAACACATATTTTTAAAAGGCTCTCATCTCTTAAATAATAGTCTCTTGAGGTAAGTGCATAAAGCGAGCTGGGAGTTATTTATGTAGACTTTCCAGATTTAGTATATGCTTACATATATTCTCACAGACATGTATGTGCATGCATGTCAGCTATATTTCTCTAATACATAAACACACATAGCTGTCTGTCAACACAGCTCAGATTTGCCCTTGTTCTGCTAAACAACTTAAAGCCTCACAAGTTTAGATTATGCTTAAATACAAATCCATACATGGCTTTTTACTAAACAATAAGCACTGCTTTGCTAAGTCTGATTTACTTGCCTTAAAACTCTCTAGTAGTTAGATGTGTTCTATGATTTGAAATAAAAACTGTAGAAGGCCACCAATTTTTTTTAAACAGTGAGCATAATTTTCCCTTGAATAAGTTTTGCTATAATGATTTTTAGCCTAATGTTAATCTGATTTATGGAACTGATATTGAATTCCTTCAAATTCATGGTTTAGTGGGTGTCATGCAAAATTTAAGGTGCTTAACCTGCTGGTTGTTTTTAACATTTGTGGCATTCTACTGCTTTGTATAATTAATTCATACATTTATATGCATCTATAATATATATGTATACATGCAATGTCTGAAACTAGCAACACTAATTATACAACTTATTTTTCTCTTCTTATAGTATCTGAAAATCAAAATTTATGGTCAATATCATGAAATTAGTTTTATAAGCACCTGACTTAAGAACTACCAAAAATAGTAATACTGATTGAGAACAGACAGATAGAGATTGGTGACTTCCCTTGTTAATTCCAAAATAACCAGTATTAGAAGATTTTTTTTATCTTGAATAATTATTTTTGTAGGATTGTTGGAGGCATAGTTTGAATAATTTGTTTGTAATTGTGGAAGGGTTGTTTATGCTGATGAAAGCCCTCCTAAGTAGCTAGCCTTCTAGGTTTAGTTTACTATACATTCTGAAAACGTCTTAACTATCTCATCTTATGGAGGAATGGATGTGGAAGTACTCCATCATATATAAATATATCATATATAAATATATCATATATAGTTTTATATGCTGGGTGATGAGTACTAGCCAATACAGCCTATTGTTTAGGAAGCATAAGGTATGAAAGTGTAGTTATGAACTACACCCAAATTACAAATGCTCTTTTTCATACCTCTGTGTAGAGGAAGTCTCTAGGTTTTAAAACAACTTTTGAATTGTGTACTGTGGTGGTTTGAATGAGAATATTTCCCATAGGTTCTGATGTTTGATTACTTGGTCCCCATTTGGTGACACTATTTGGGTAAGTTTAGGAAGTATGAGATTCCTGGAAGAAACATATCACTGGGGTGAGCTTTGAGAGTTTAAAGACTCATGCTGTTTCTAGTTCACTCTCTCCTTGCTCTTCTAACCACCATGCCTGCCTGTTCCTGTGTCTCACTACCATGATGGGGATGGAGGCTCCTTCCTCTGGACCCAGAAGGCCATACAAACCCTCCATAAGGTGCCTTGGTTGTGTTGTCTATCACAGCAGAAAAAAATAACTAACGTAAGCATACAGACTAAAGTAGAAAAGTTGGCCAAATAGAGTTATTAGAGACAAAAAATCCAATGATTATGGGTCATCTAAAAGTAGTTTGCTTCCTTTTTACAAGCACTGCACGCAGATTCTGGGTGATAAATGAATCAGCTGTCTTAGTTGCTTGACCACGGCGTTTCCCTTTTTAACCAGCTATGTTTCTGCAGTATGGAAACAACTTCACTGGGGGTTTTGCCATCAGACAACAGGCTATTGGGATGAAAAATTTGACTTTTTAGTGACATGCATCTGTTTAGCAATTCGCATCCAATATTAAATTGTGTTCTCTCCTTTGACTGCTCCTGTCCCCATGGTAACTTTATTCATTCATTTATTCACTAAATACTTCAAAATTAAACCACCCTGCCAATTTATGTTCATGATTATGAAAAGAGAATCGTTAGAGCCCTATAGATCCATCCTTAAATCTGGAAATTGATCATTTATTTACAAAAGGCTCTGTAGAATGAGTTCATTTCTTTAAACCTCAGTTACTTAAATTTTAGAAATAGATCATAACTATGAACATTTGGGATGTGAAACTTGGATACTTGAAACATGGTATGTGCCCAATGAAGGTCATTCCCGCTCATCTCTACCTTAAAAATAACATATGAATATTAAAATTATCGTCAGTACACCACAACTACCAATGCCCAGTTCCCATCGTTTTTCATCCCTGGTATGATTATAAGTAAATAATACAATAAAAAGCAAAAAAAGGTAACTTAGGAAACTAATTGTACTAATATTTAAACCTAGACTTCAGGCTTGAAATTAGAACGTGCAGGTGTCGTGAGATTTTTGGGGTCAAATTTAAAACCACAAGGGATTCATAACTACTGCTTTGTCTTTCTTGTTATCCTTGGCTTACTCCATAGACGTGGTGGATGGTGCTGGGTCCTGTGCAGAGCGCTATTATGGTGCGTGCTAGTGAGAAAAATGGGTAGATCGCCTTGTTCTACAGTTTACGTCCCATTTTGTGCCCATGGGCCCCTCATACAAATGTGAAAACTTGCTTGCAACAAACCTGTTGGGTTTAACAGTTAAATAGATATAGAAAGTGAAATGAAATTCTACTGCAAAAAATAAAAAATAAAAAAATTACAATTTCTCATCAGTTTCCTTTCAAGGTTAGAGAAGTGTTCACATTTAAATATTTCTGAACAGTGGAGATTTAAAAAGACAATAATAGGATAATAATAATAATAATGATAGGATAATAATAATTAATAATCATTTATCTCTCCCAGCATACCCTCTAGTCATATGAAAGCTTGTATTTCCCTTCCAGGACTTTCTGCTTATCACAATTTTGATTGATGCCCAGATTTAGCTAAAATAAGTTAAGGTGGTCTTAAAAAATATACAGTATGCCTCCTTCCTTTAACACTAACTAAGCTTGGAAGAAGCAAAATGATGAAAATGGACAACATCAGATTTCCTCTCAGAGCCTTAGCTGTAACTGATAGCATTTTTCATCAAAAAAGAAGGCTGATGACTCCATTTCACATTTTAATATTCCTTATAAACTACTTCACCATACGGATTGGTTTTTAGAAAGATGTGAGCAATAATGCTCCTTTGGTTATGGATGTGACCAGTACTACTGAATTAAATGTTTTGGTTCAGAGAGTCTTCTAGTTGAACATCTCTATAATGTCAATTTTTTAAATCAAATGAATTCATTCATTTTATAGACTGAGTCTGCTGTGTTGACAAGAGTTACATAAGAGGCTCTCAGTACATTTATTATATACCAGACTCTATGCGAGGCCTGGAGAATTTTTAAAAAGCAAGAGAGAGAGAGAGAGAGAGAGAAAGAAGAGACTGCTGCCTAGCCTTTCACTAGAAAGCTCATAGGCTATTGCACACATTTAAAAAACAGCACAAGAAAAGGGAGCTTTAATAGAAGGCTGTGAGAACATGGAAAGAGTGCTGGTTGAATCTGAAAAATGTGAGTGCCTGATGTGCAGTAATATCCAATAAGAAGCTGAATCATTGCTTGGCACACAAGTCTATCATACTTTCATACTCTCTTACTTATGGGCATTTCTGTCATAAGAGACTGCATCCTCTTTCAATAATATCTATCAGTTCTACTATAAATCAGCTGAGCGATAAACTTGAAATTGAACTGTAACAGCTAGAATGTTCCAATGCCTTTGAATCCTCCCATTGCAAATAGTGGATTTAATCTACCCAGCAGTTGAATATTGGGAAACCCATTGGGCATCAAATTCTTGATCAGCCTTCATTCCTCACCATTGCCACTTACACATGTTTTGACTTTTGTGTAGTAAATGTACCAAAAATCATCTTGGAATCTCAAAGATGGTCCCTTTGAACATACTGTTGCTGAGTGAGTTTAATCCAATCCTTGCTGTGTGAGCTGTCAGGGTAATTTGACTTTTTAAGACTTTCATTTGGTTCTACAGAAAGTTAATGATTGATCTGATCTGGCTCTCCTCTCGTCCCATAAAAACCTGAGTGGCTATGGAGATATGTGACGTATAATAGATAGGCAAACTAATTTTTAAAACTAGACCAAGGCCAATGTCAGCAAAAATAGAAGGTTAAATTGGAAGGTGTGAGAAAGAAAAGTGCAGATATTGATACCTAAAGAAAGAAGGCAACTGGGAAAACACAGTGATTATTGTGTGGGAGATGGGAACAAATATCCCCTCACTCCAGAGAGAGCATCAATGACAGACCAAAGGATGCTTCCATCCAACTCCATTTGGTTTATTGGGCTTACTGACAGAAACAAGGACTACCCACCAAACAGCTGTAACCACCACCGCAACATTGTTGAAAATCTCTCAAAAGCTGCAGAGACCAACTCCCCTGCTGTCAACCTTCAACTTCCTGAATACGTTGGAACCTCTTGAAACCATGAGCATCTGAGGCAAAATTACATACAGCTGGAAGAAGGGATCTAATCCGGAGGGAGAGAGTGGGTGGAATCTCAGGAGAGAGAGGCTAACACTCAAACTCAGCCCTTTCCCGAGGGTTCATCAACAGGCCTGATCTTGTAAGTCTTGTATAGGAGATTCCAGCCGCTCAAATTAAGATGGTAGCATCCACGCTATGCTGTGAGGACAGTGTTACATGGCAGAGACTGATAAATATGTGCTGACTAGTTTGTCATGAGTGCTGTTTCCCATAGCAACCCCCTTTCTTATCTCCCAAATCTCAACAATTATCACTACCTAGATGGCTGATCCTGAAGTCAGTACCTCATTCCCAGTCCTCTTGTGTCACCGTTTAGAATGTGTGATTTAACTACTTTTTTGAAACATTCAAGCAGGATGGCCACACAGCTCCTAAGCATCCAAAGGCCACCTGCTTTGGTTTCCTGTCGGTAATGAATAGTTCAAATGACAATCTAGGATTGACTTTTGACTCATCCTACCTCCCTGTCTTCTCAAATTCAATATGTCAATGAGTACTCAGGGTCTCACCCCTAAATGTTGTCTTTAAACTTATTACTGCACACCACCTAATCACAACTTCCAAGTTCTCTCCTTTAAACTATCAAACAACTTACATGTTTACCATTTGTCTTGTTTCCGTTCTTGTTCCATTGTGTTCCTGGAGTTCTCACTAATCACGGGAAATCATAACTGTCGCCTCTTCTTCAACACACCTCTATTTCTCTCCATCGCATCCTTCCTTATTTCCCTGTACACCTCTACATGGTCCAGCACCTACCTGCCTCTCAAGGCACCGCTTTCCTCTCTGCCTGAACAAGTCCCTAGACCTCTTAAATAGGCCAGGCTTCTGCCTCACCCTTCTGTGTATTCTGGTTGGCCCTCAGCAGTGCACTGCTTCTGTTTTTCTCCCTGTTATTATCTTCTTAGCAAAAATTTGCTCTTCGTTTCTGACTTGAGCATCATCTCCACAAGTGATTTTCCAACCCAAGTTGGAATCCATTACCATAGGGTCACATTAAATATTTTCTCCTTTCTATCTGAGCCTTATCGCAACTTGTGACTGTAGAGTCATGGCATTGATTGATGTCTTCTCTTTCACTGGACTGTCAGTTCTGATGGCAGTAGCCTAGCTTGTTTTACTCAGCATTTATTACAGTAACAGATATAGGAGTTATTATATTGTAAATATCTATTGATTAAATTAGTGATTGGATACATGAATGAGCAAATAAATAGCTGAGTGGACGAAGAGCTCAAATTCCCTCTAGTGTAAATCGTTAACCTCCCCCCAGTGTTGCTGGATATATCATGCATTGAGATATTACTATCCTAAATAATTAGGAGCATGGACTTCAAATCAGGACCCTCTGGCTATCATGTTCTGCCCAGTAGTCACTTAATATCCTTCAACTTTGTTTGTATATCAACTAGAGGCAGTAATGTCTCATAGGTGTTGTCATTGAAGGGATGAAATGGACTATTCCATGCAAAGTATGTTGATAGGCTGCTTATTCGTAGTGAGACTAAATTCAATGGTAGCTATGACAATGATTGAGAAGTGTCAAAGATCTAGAAAGGAATTTGGGTCCTGTGACAGTGACAACTGTATCACAGGACAGAGTGGACCAGTCTCATTACGCTGTCCTCTATCTGCTGTGATTATACATGCACACAGTATTTCACTGCAAATGCCTCATCTATCCATCTTCCGCCAGAGAAGACCCTGTGGGCCACTTACAAATCCAGTCCCTGGCAGTTACCTCATCTTGCCTGTTACTGTTTAGTCTAATTACTTCAGTGACAGTCAGGACCTTGCTGCATCCCTTCGGTACACATACCAAAGCCACACATAATTAACTGACGCTAGGTAGAGAGAAGAAGTTGCTGTCTTGAGACCTGGTATAGAATCTGAGTCTTGCAATTTGATTTGTGCGTTAGTCAGTTTTCCATCACTGTTATAAAACGCCTTAGATGTTTACTTTAGGACCAGGAAAGACGTATTCTGGCTCATGGTTTCAAGGTTTATCTTGATTATTATTGGTTTTTGGTCCCTGTAATTGCATAATGGCAGGAATATGTTGCAGATGAAGCTGTTTGTATTGAGAAACTGGGAAGGAGAGAGAGAGAGAGAGAGAGAGAGAGAGAGAGAGAGAGAGAGAGAGAGAGGAAAAAGAAGAAGGAGGAGGAGGAGAAATGACTGCATTCCTCGTATCCCTTCCAAGGTCAAGCTTGTAATGACTTAGCTTTTCCGGCTGGGTCCTGTTTCTCAAAGTTCCAACATAACATGCTACTGACAGGGGCAAACTTTAAACACATAGGCCTGTGAGAGACCTTTGGATTCAAACTATACTCGGGGACTAAATTAGAAGAGTTCATCTCACTTATGACAGCAACTGTAAGGACTAATGAGTAGGCCTTAGAAGATTAGCATCAGGAGCCTGAGGGGCTTGTTATAATACCATACATCATATGTGTGTATGTATGGATATATGTATATATAGATATGTATATATAATGCATTAACTTCTCTTTAAGACTTATTTTTGTTTTTATTTGTGCATGGAGGGGAGTTGCCCACAGAGACCAGAAGAAAGCATTCGATCCTTTGGAGCTATAGTTACAGGTTATTGGGTGGAGGGATTCTAATGCATTCAGGTTTTCTGGAAAAGCAAGAAGCACACTCAACTACTAAAGTCACTTTTCAAGCTTCTTCTTTCATCGTTTTTAGAATTCTGTTTTCAGGAGTGTGTGAGTGTATATATAAGTATGTGTGTGACCATGGTATATGCATGTGGTGTATATACACATGCGTAGATACATACACCGCTGTCATATGCAAAGGCCAGAGGAAGAAGTGTCTTTCTTTATTCCTGATCTTATTCCTTTGAGACTGGATCTCTCACTGAACCTAGAGGTAGGTGACCAGCAAGCTTCAGTGACTCACTGGTCACCAGCTCCTTCTGCTTTTGGATTAGGAAACACGCACGACCATGCCCGGCTTTCTTCGTTTTCACATGGGTGCAGGGATCTGAGCTCAGGTTCTCATGCTTGTGCCGGAAGCACTCTTGCTCACTGAGCCAGCTTTATAACCTTAGCAAGCATTTTCTATTGCATATCTTGCACCAAGTTCAAACATCATTTTTTTTAAAAGGTCCTTTTCAACTGTCCACATCAGACTTCTCAATACCCTTCACTAGAGAGCAGTAGCCATTGAACAGAGTTCACAGTAGCACACGTGTTTGTTACCCCTTATTTGTTTACCTCTTTTTGTATAGGAATACTTAATTATAATGCTCCATTACATATGTTTCCTCAGTCTGAAAGATGGAGAAATAAATTTTCTTCAAATGGCAATGTCTCACACCACAGACCATCCTTCAGTGGGTCCCCACTGTAAAGTGGTCTACTCGGCAATTCTTGATGGTCTGTTTAAAGGGCCATGCCTATTTGTTCCAGAATCCATTAAAAGAACCAATCGTTTTCTAAATTAGATGCATTAATATGGACCTCTGCTGCTAGGGTTTCACAGTAAAGATGGTATATGTACCAATTTTGTCCTGATTTTAGGCATAATCCTTTTTATAGGTTAAGGATATACCCAGCTCGACATGGGTTTTCTTGAGGCTCCTATAATAGCTACATTACTAATTTGAGACCCTGTGTTTTATGGCTGTTTTGCTTTGGAATAAATTATACATATATCTAACATGCACAGGCATCCTTCACATCTCTCAACACTTACAAATGAATGTAAACATGTTCAAGGACACATTTATGAAACCAGCGGGCCTAGTGTTTGGGGAATTTGATATTCTGCTCATTATGTCTAGTTTTGTCATGGCGTCTGGGCAATATTTGTTTACTGAGCATAAAATGCCTCATGTTTTCAGGATATCCATCCAAGAGACCATCGTAAGCATAGTCAAGTTCCAACAGATACACATTAGTAAACAGAGAGATGTTCTGAGGGCATTTTTGGTGTCTCAGAAAGGGCAGTTTTAGATCATAATAAATAATCGTATTGCACTTCAACATCACAGTTGAGGTGCATCCTAAATGTCACAGGGACAGCTGTTTCCCCCTGTGACTTGCTCAGTGAGCGGAAGGTGGATATGCTACTCACATCTTGCCACTCTCATTACTGTTACACAAGGATACAAATCATCCTTTGTGGTACACTCACCCTGTGCTAGGCAATGCACTGGCACGCTTGTCTGTCCCTATAGCCATTCTACTGATTACATAGTTTGCTAGTGTAGACAGAGCAAATACAACAGACTGGGTGACAGAGGACCAAACATTTATTTTTACATGGTTTCAAAGACTACGCCCAAGCTCAAGGTATTAGTGGGTGTGGTCTCTCTAGATGCCTCCTCCTTGGATAGTACATGACCATCCTTTGCTGTGTCTTCACCAGGCCTATCCTTGGTACACAAACATCCTGGTATCTCATTGTGTACTCCAATTCTCTCTTATTTTAGAGAGATTATATTAGGCACATGACAGGTGCATGTCACCATGGTTGCTACCCAAAAGTCTTAATCTCAGATCTAGAGGAATTGGAGTGGGCCTTCCATTCATGGAATAGGGGCTGGGTATACCGTTCAGCCTATATAAAGGGGTACCTATCATGTGCCTTATCTTCTGTGCTTGATTTCCTGGGTGATGACAAAGACAGACACAGTTCCCTATTCTCTGCAGACTATTTTGGTGGGCAGGAGTGGAGAATAACTACCAAAAGCAGTATTTAATGTACAATGAAGATTAGTTCTATAAACTGAGTTGTGGCACGCACCTTTCGTCCCAGCACCTGGGAAGCAGAGACAGGTGGAGCTCTGTGAGTTTGAAGCCAGGCTGGTCTACAAAGTGAGTTTCAGGAGAACCAAAGCTGTTACACAAAGAAACCCTGTCTCAAAAAATAAAAATCAAACAACAAAAATAAGATGGCTTCAATAAAATGGAGCAGATTTAACCCGAAGGATCTGAGGGCTAGAGTATCTAAGTACAGCTTAAGAGATATGGAAGAGGAGAACTGGAGCGTAAAGTGGTCCTTTCAACATCACGTATCGAATGCTTCCTCTATGCTCAGTATCATTTTTGGTGCCATATCCATTTTATTTCACTTAATATTTAAATGGATCACACAACCAAAAGTCAGTTTGACATCCTAGATGGTGACTCTTAACTATTAGGCTAAGGATGAAGAGGTTGGTGACTAGGATGTGAATAATGAGCTTATGACACAGCACGGATTGTTCCAGGGATGGACAGCAGGCAGTACGGAGTGCAGAAGAAGCTGGTATTAGAGTGGTGTTGGGCAGATCTTAAGAGAAATGAAAACAGAAATAGCGTGTGTTTCCTAAGGAGATCATTAGGACTTTAGTGATGGTAAGAGGACAGAGGTCTCAGATTTCTACTTGGGCAAGATATGAGGGGAGTTATTGTCTACCAAGGTAGAGTTGCATTCGGGGATGAGGCAGTACAACTTTTAGCAGATTAGTTTGAGATTCTTCCTTATGGAAGAATTTGCATGAAAATCTCAAGTTGATATTAAGTGTTCAGCCTGATCAGGAGAGAAATTTAGGCTGACCATAGAAAAGTATATGTCACCAATGTTTTGATGATATTCAAACCTATGACACCAAATAGGATCAACTAGCCAATGTATACTGCTGAAGATGGCCATAGATATAGGGCCAAGACCTTAGACTCACTACCAGTGGAAAATCTGACAGAAGATAAGCCAGCAAAAGAGAACCTGGAGAAGAAGACTAAATGCCAGGGAAGAAAAACCACTCAAGGAGTCAAGTTCAAAGTGGAGGTGATCTGGGCAGAAGGTCACTCCTATTACATGCTCTTTTACAGAGCTAGCCAGAGCTTAAAAAAAAAAAACGTAGCCATTGGGTTTAGCAACATGGCAGTCAATGATGACTTTTTAATATGACATCATGGACATACTGCTGTTACTCCTGTCTTACAGAACCGAGGCCTGAGACTCAGTTATGAGATTCTGTTGCTGGTCTGCATGGCTCTGTAACCCAGCTCATGTTCCAGAACCGAGGCTAGCTACCTGAGGGTCTCAATGCATCAGGATTTTGCTATTTTAAGTAGCCAATGGCACTACTCTTCTTACTCAAATTTCCTTTCCTCTGTTTTTCTTGGCATATATTGGCCCGTGCATGCTAACAGGTATAGTTGTATATCAGCCATGTATATATTTTCATCATTGTCCATTATTCTCTTGTCTTATTCCTACAATTGCTGATCTTTTCCCTCTTCTCAACTAGTACTCCTTTTACTTTTTTGACTTTTTTCTTTACTTTCGAGAGGAGATGTCCCAATGAGCCTTATTAGTTTTGTTTATAAGAACATGAATGAGGAAGTTTTTATAGGAACGTGACACCTTACTTTGGCTACACCATTGAAAAGAAAGTCTCTGCCTTTAGACCTTCATATGGCCTCAGAAGCCCTGCCCCAGAGCTACTATTAGCTGCCTAGAAATCCTCATTCACTTTACAATAGTAGCAATTGAAATTCATATATTAAATATGTATTTGTTTAGTAAAACTTTATGAGGAAGTAACCATGGGGCAGAATCCTTCATATGCATTTGCATAACTGTCCTTCCTACCAAGGGTGGCCTTTGAAGCCCTGTCTTCTTTAGATCTCCTGTCCCAGGGGGAAATGCTTGTCCCCTTCTAGCATCCTGTATAACAGCCGTCTTTGCACACGGATTGAGGGAATAGGTTGGGGCAGTCATCCTTTAAACTATGAGTCTCCACAAGGCAGGAGCCATGAATCTTCCTTATGCTTCCCTATGAAGGTCTGGCAAGGCACTTTACTCAAATGTTGGTTGAGTTGAATCATTTGCAAATGATGAAAGCTTTGTTGAGTTGACAGCCCTGCTCTTGGACTTGAAATGAATCAGGTCTGTGTTTTAACAGAGACATGAACACAACACAAAATATAGCCTACGAAAACGCATGGTTCCCTTGAATGCTTATTGAGCCTGTAATCAACAACAGACTACTCAAATTTCCCTAGAAGACTCGGTCCTTCTGATTTGTTTGGCTTCTCTCCCCATTTCATTCTTCTCTATTCTTCAAATTTAAATGCTGTTTTCTTGTTGGAGCCATTCCCGACTTGAGCATTAAGACCAGAATGCATCCATTTCACAAATATTCCCATCTGGGCACAAAAGAAAGCAAAGGTGTTGGCTTGGCTCATATAGTTTGTTCTCCAAAGCACAGACAGCGTCTTTTAACACACAGCTTGACCCACGCTAGGTGTACCAAAGCCATCAAGGTGACAGGCTCCCTAGTGTGTACAGTGTAAATGCTCTGGGGAGCAGGATGCTGTCAGCTGGAAGGATACTGACTGCCAAAGCCTTAGTTGAAGATGGTGCATGTGCTCAACCTAGAGAATGCAAAGGATTTTAATGTATTGAGAATGATGAGGGAACCACAAAACCAGCATCAAGACGGGGTCTACAATACTTTGTCTCCTTTAAGCCATTGGTCTGGAGGTTGTTTCTAAGCCCTTCAACCTCATTGCCATAAACAACAGAGATTCTGTCAGCATTCATGAGCTTCTGTTGGGGACAATAAGGTTGCTTTGCTAAAATAATGTATAAATGCATGGCTAACGTATGTAGTTCATGTGGCAGTGCAGAAGATGACAAATTGGCACACCCAGAAGGGATAAATTACAGAAGATGTTGCAGGTCACATTAAGGAACTAGATATGACCTGGAAGGTTGGATGTCTACAAAAAAAGTACAGACGGGGTAGACTTTCTGTGGTCTCAAATCCTATGAGGCTCACAGATCTGAAATCAATCGACTTGAAATGCTCAACAAAGGCCTATATCTCAGGAACTGTGTACACAGAGAGACGTTTGCACTGAGAGAAGAGCATGCAAACACAGACCCAGTGCCCACTCAAAGACCAGAGAGATTTGCACAGAGAAAGGTCAAGACTAATGAAGAGAATTAGACAACCACTGAAGCACACACACACACACACACACACACACACACACACACACACGTGTGTGTGTGCCAGAATAGATACAGAAATACACATACACAAAAAGACATACTATATAAATGCAGTTACACACTCCCAGATATTCCCCAAGATACATAGGTGGACAGATGTGTGACCTATATCTGTAGGACATATAGACAGCAGAAATGCAGAGAACAACTCTTGATATGCATTTTATGGAGTGGCTGGCAACAAAGACAGAGACAGAGGGAGTAGTAGCCAGGGCTAAGTTGTGGGCTAACTCACTTCAGGAAAGTACACTTTGAACAGGCTGTGGTCCTTTCCAATGACCACAATCCCCTGCTCTTCTCAATGGAGAACATTTTGCTATGCTGGCTGTGATCTTTGGTGGTTCAATTCTTTGTTACTTGTGTTGACACATCTTCCCCTTGAACTCAAACCAAGTCTCTAACCAATGCTGAACGGTATAACCAGTATTTTGTTCCAAAGAAGGAACACGAGAAAACTTCAGCTTTGTTAAGGAGCAATCCATCATGGGAGTTCACAGTTGATGTAAAGAAGCTTTGTGGAGCAATTTAATCTTGATTTCCAAGCTTATGGATGACTTTGGAACTCTTCCTCTACATGTAGGAAAAGCTTAAAAGGATCACATCTAGATGTGGAGAAACAATGTGACAAAAAGACTTGACATGGTGATCCCAGAAACAGAGACCATTGAAATAACTCTGGGGGGAACAAAACACCTAGATATGGCCTGTCACACTAGTCTACATAAGGAGTGGGCACAAGGGAAGGTGAATACTTCCCAGAGTCTCGTGGAAGACTAGGGTAGGGGATCTCAACATGGCCTTGACAGCCTCCAGGCTTGTCTGCAAAGGTGACTGCGCTGATGGGACAGCATCTGAAGCACTAACCCTGATGAATTTCCTGGTGGATTTGATATGCAGTGTGGTTGTTCCTAGGGAGACATCTGTCTGCTTGTTTCAAAAAGGGACACTACAGGTTTTCACTCTGGGGTGCAGATTTAGAAGGTGGTTAGGTCCAAGGACATGAACATCGGACATACCATATGGTTCATTGTGTTGCTATTACCACTGTTACTAATGCCATTTGTAGGCCATAGACTCCTGAGAAGTCTTGAGAATTCAGAAGGATGATGGCTTTCAGTGTTTCAATGTTAGGATCAAAAGTGGTTCGAAACTTACATAAAATTTAAAAAAAAAGATTTTTGTCTGATATCTATGGCATCTGTCAAAGAAAAAATAATACCATTTGAAAAGTTTTTACGGCCGAATAAATCTTTGCACCGATGCAATAATCCAAATCAGACCAAATCAAACAGAGTTAGGAAAAGCCCAGGTTTAATTGATGCCAGCGCTCCTGGGTGGCTGGGGAAGAAAGACTGAAAAACTATGTGTTTGTTCTCTGGGGGACAGTTTAACTAGCTTGTGGGAGTGGTCGTGAGCCTCTCTGGGGAGAGGTCACCATTCGGTGGGCTTTCTCAGAGGTGGAGTCTAGACTGAGGCCACTCCCAGAGGAGGGGGCTTGGAATGGTATTTTCCACCTAAACATTCCAGACCGCTTGGATATATGGATGCCAGGGGCTGGGGTGAAGCCCCAACCCAAACATCATTCCTCTCCTGGGAACCACAGTGGAACTCACTAGAATTACGGCATAGAAGGAAGAGAGCTAAGCGTGCTGTTTCTCTGGTGGAGGACAGCGGGGCCTGCAGACAGGGAACTGAGAAGTTGTGTCGCGTGCAGGGAGAAGTTCCACATGTGAGTTTAAAGGCCGTGTGTGAAAGGCAAGCGGGCAACAGTTTCACCCGAAGAATCAGTGCAGGGTGAGGGGTAGGGAGGGGTGCTAGAGTGGGATCCTCAAGACTGGACTGAGCCTGACGTTTTGATGAGCAAAACGTGACCTATACATGAATGAGAAGAGGGAATGCGTGGTGTCAGGAAGGACATGGGGGCCAATCTGAAAAGCCCCTGGAGTGGTAATGTCTTCTTCTCTTGTGTGGGATGAAAACGGTGCCATTTTTTTAACCGATGACCGTCATATACTCATGTGTGTACTTTATTCTGTGCTTTTTCTTTGCAAAGAAGTCGGCTTCTCTTGTTCTATGTGATGTTTAAAGCATCCCTGGTAAAGGAAGGAGAGATGGAAGTGGGGAAGAATATCCCCTCCTTCGTGTCTCTGGAAGAACACTCCGGCCCAGAGATGCCATGGCAAAGGGCTAGACTCTGTGACTGTGCCTCCTTTCCCACACTCTTTTCCTAAGTGTCCCTGTAACTTAGTCCTCCTCAGAGCCTTAGCTCCTTTATAAGAAAAACTCCAACAGAGCTCAGGTGTCTCATTACTTAATTATGCGTTGTTGTTGTGATTCGTGAGGAAGGTGGCTGTTTGTTTAACTCAGAGTCATACCCCACGCTCCCCCTCAGCAATGCTCACTAATTAAATATGAGACTGGGAAAAGGTGAGAGGCGCTAAACAATTGCCTGCGTATTGAATATGGTGTTCCTATGTAAACACAGCCCACAGATCACAGGCTTTGAAATGTATGTGTACTTAATTAGCCAAACACGAGGTGCAGGTTGGCATAAATAGATACTCCTCAATAAACAGCTACATGCCACAGCATTAGCTAGAAGTGTGGTAGCTGAGAAGAAATTAATCACTAACACATCTGGGTGTGTGTATGTGATTCTTCTTGTAATTAGTTACCCTTTCCAGGGTATTAAATGATTTATTTAGATTCCAAGCTTGTGTAGCCATGGTAACTACAGTGTGCGTACTTTATGCCAAACTCTTGTAGTAAGTGAAAGCAAAATCCACATAGTGTTGACTCAGTGGTTTGATGGACATTAAGGGAACAGCAGGTATGTAACAAAAGCTTGGCAAGGCTGTGGGGGAAAAGCAATCAAATCAAGGGTGCCTTCTGTTCATAGATTCAGAAGGTGGATAAGAAATGCTGACCATGCAAGTTAAAGATCAAGAGGAGCCAATGTCTGGAGTATCTAGAAGAAATCAGGGAAGGAAAAGACTTCTACCGGAAAGGACCAGGGAAAGATTCCCAAGACTAACATGGTCCCTCATAGGGGGCATAACAATTGCCCTGCTTTAACAAGGCCATGGGAGTGTGGATCATATCTTATACAATGATTTGTGTGAATGTGAGAAGCTCAGATTCAAGATATAGATCAATTCATTGCTTCAGAACCACCACTGTGCCCCTTTCTAGATACATCCTCCCATGTGTCTCAACATACACGCATATAGTCACTGATTAAAAGAACTCTATCTAGGCTGTATAGCAGACTTTCAAAATTCAATGGTAGAAAACAGAAGAGCAATCCATCTAGAAAATGGACATAAGGTCTAAAGAATGTCTTAATAAAGCAGGTGAAAGACTATAAGTAAAAACACGCAAAAATATTTTGCATCAACACTCCTTTGGGAACATAAATCAATATCACAGTTATCGCTAAATATATTAAAACTGATAAAATTCAAAAGCCACTTTATCAGATGCTGGTGGGGATGAGAGAAAACAGACATCTCTGGTAGAAACATAAAATGCAACAAATGGAAAACATTTACTGTAGTTTAGTTACTACAGTGGTTCAACACTACTGCCAACCTAGATATCCTTCCATAAGTGGATAGGAAAAGAACATCTATAACATAAAATATTACTCAATGATGAAGAAACTGTACATACAACAGCCTGGACGGATCTCAAGGACATTAATGTTGAATGGAAGGAAGACGCTGAGAGCATTGATTGAGATGGGGGGGCAGATGAGTGGAGGAGGATAAGGTATGGCGGTAAATAGGAAATGTATCTAGAAGTGGCACAGGGGTGGTTGTGTCACAATGGATTGCTCTGTGTCTATGTCTGAGCTTCCCATGCCCATGTTAATCAATGCAGAAGACAAAGTCCCACAGAACTAACTCTGTACCTGCCACACAGGTGGCTCAATCAATCCTTGATGTTGTACTCTGGATATGTATAATATTGCCACATGGATCAGTAGCAGGGGAGATTACATGAAAGATATAATATAAAAAATTTTTCTTTCTATTTTATTTAGAAACTTCCTCTTTATATTCACAATATTCTTAAAATAATTTTTAGTTACTGAGAAAATAATAAAACTAAGACTTTGAGAGTGCCCGCTATATGCTAGGACTTTGCTCAGAATTTATTTTTCATTCTAACAGGATGATGGTAGGAGCTGTTTCAACAAAATTATTGTGTCAACCTTCACAGGAGAAAAACTAAGGTTTGGAGAATTCCAACATTGTCTTGTGAGTCCAGATTTGTGCAAGCTATGTTTAAAAAAAGTAGAGTGATTTCTCTTATATTATCACCTCAACAGTCCACAGCCCATATATCCTCAACTGTCCTCATGCTAACAAATACTCACCTCATACATTTGAGACAGCAGAGGCATTTGCCCTCAGGGTGCCCATGGTGGTCTGTGCTTCTGTCTCCTGAGCCCTTAGCTGAAGGACTATCTCCTTGGATCCTTGGTGATATCTTGGTGCCTTTGATACAGTTCTCAGTTCCATCTGTAATCTTTAATCTCTCAGATCATGTTTTGAATGGAGATGTTATGTCTGTCTTCAAAGCAAACTAAAATGCTTGGGAAGAGTTCCTTATCTGGTTGTGTAACTGTAACAGGAGGCTATGAACTAGGTTAAAGAACAGGGATAAAAGAAAATTGTGAGGGTTTGAAAGGAGTCCTTTGTATATCCATGGACATACAATTGACAGATTGTGCAGGAGGCAGGGATCACAACACAAAACAGTTTTCAGGAGAAGGCATGCAACGAGGACACCGGCTCTTCACAGCACATGGCTGCTGCTTTGGCTTCACCTCCATGACCCATGCTTGCTCATCAAAAGTGAGCTGAGGAACATTACTTGTTTGTGCCTCCGTGTTACTACACAGAGTTCCACGAATCTCCCTGGCTTCCAGTGTGGGAGCTGGCTCAGATGACAATGTTTTCCTCTCAATGTTCCTGTTGCCATCATCCTATCCCTAAACCAAGCAGTAAATTAGGAGGTCCTTATTAGAATGGGCATCATTGGTCTGATCCAAGTCATTTATTCTGTCCTACACCACCAAAACAATGCTCGTGTGTTGTGGAGAATTGGTTGAGAATGTACATTTGTTTTCAGTATGTTATATAATAACTATTTTGAACATCTTCTCACTCGTGGAAAAAATGCTCTTTGCTTGCTTTTAAGTAAACCTTATTATGTAGACTTAAGATATTCAACATGAATATTATTGGATACACATCCATACTCAAATAATTACTATGATAAAGAAATTTAACATATACATCAGTTTACATAGTTACCCACATTTTTGTTTAGTTTGCAGCAAAAGATATTAAAATCTCCTCACTTAGAAGAGATCCCATATCTATTACAGTTGACTTTACATATCTGCAAGTACTACATGGGTTCAGATAAGCAGGGGATCAAAAACATTTATAACTGGAGATTTCTCTCCCACCTGCCAGTTCCCAAATATCTACTCTGAGGCTAATATTAATTATAAACTGGCTGATAGCTCGGCATTTTACTAACTAGCTTTTATATCTTAAATTAACCCATTTCTGTTTATCTATGTATTGCTACATGGCTATGGTGTTAACCTCACTTCTTGCTTCTCTGGTGGATGCTGGCATCTCCCAGACTCCACCTTCTTTTTCCCTTTATCTTGGCTTGGATTTCCTGCTTGGTTCTAATCTGCCTGACTATTGTCCAAATCAGATTTTTATTAACCTATGGTAATAAAACATATTAGCAGCATACAGAAGGCCATCCCATATCATCTCCTTTTTTCTGTCTAATTAAAAAGGAAGTTTTTAACTTTAACTTATTATATAACAAAATGGTTATCAAGCAAGGACTACAGTTACAATATTCAGTATATTTGTAATTGACAAGATTAAATAAATACTCTATGATCTATCCTATCTTTGTGAGTCTAAAGGTTCATATTTAATTTATCTTTTATCATAACCAAAGAAAACTACAATTATAACTATCTAGTCTTCAACTACATCAAAGACCCCAGAAGTATATAATAACCTGATTAAATAGAAAATGCATTACAAGCAACTACCAAAACTCTAGAAATGACATAAACATCTGGCTGCCTGGACAGTCGCGCAAAGTTCTTCTGTAATGTTGGGGCATCCATCTTCAGCCTCCAGGCTCATAGTCTCTGGCAGATTTTCAATGAAGTAGAAAATTTGAAAGACTGTCCCACCTATGTTGGCTGATTGTCAGTAATTTTCTTTTATGTCCTGAAGAATGTCTGGCAGTTTCTTCTGTGAAGCAGGAACTTGAAGGATCAACCTATCTTGTTTTGGCAAAGTTTAGCATTCACTTTTTGTAGGTCCTGCATGTCCAGTTTATACCGCATACTATCAAGCAGTCCAGACAAGAGCAGTTTCTTGCCTAAATGGCTATCCTTGCCCCCATTGAAATCCTACTCCATAACAAGTTTCTTCAATACCCATCATCCTCTTTGAAGTAATTAGTACTGCCAGGAGCAGACTTACCTCATGTCAAGAAAAGTTTAAATTCTTAAAATGTTTTAAATACCCTATTCTGTAGGTCTTTCAAGTGTTTTAAGATTACCTATCCATCTTAAATATATCTCTGCATATCTAGAAAACCTAATATGAATATAAGTTTCTCAGTAATAGATGACTATTAATTTGTATTTCTTAATTATGCATTACATTTTTAAATGAGCTGCCTAAACTTAATACCTTAAATAAGAATAGAAATATACATATAGTATAACAAAATTGACCTTAAATTTGTATCAATAAACCAAAAGCTGTGGCAATATAAAGTATTTTGAGATTAACAGTTGTTTTTCAGATGACAGTAGATTCAATTATCTACTTTTTTTCATTATTTCTAAATCATATCCCCTTTTTTCTTTAGAAAGATATTGACTATGACCACTCATCATTTTAAGCAAACCCTTTTAAATGAAAACAAACATTTATAAACAATATTTTGGGAGTTTGGATGTAGTTTTTTAATACTACATCCTGCTGATTAGGGTGCTGGTAATCTTATGGGGATCCTGAGGAAATTTAGAATTATAGTTAAATCTTGGCTGTAGCAGTCTATGAGGCTGCATCATTTTAGCAGTTGTCTTGAAGTTGTTCTGGATATTGGATCACCTGGGCCATCACCCCCATGGAGACCTATTAGAGGGTCCTGCTGGATCAAACCATACTAGCCTGGAAGGATCCACAGCTTTTCATCTTCTGTGGAAACAAAAGTAGAGCCTCTTTGCCAAAGCAACATTTCCTTAGACCCAAATTTTGACGTCAAGATACCTTTATGTTGGTTTAGCTTAGTAGCCCCCACAATGAAATGTCTCTCTGCAATTATCTCATTAGCAATCAAAAAATTAAAAGAAAACACAATACTATACATAATCCAGGTAGTCTGTATATTTTCCATTTTTTGTGGCTTATAATTCTTTATTGCTCTATTTCCCTTTTAAGAATCTCAGTTTATTATCTTTAAATTAGTCTTTTAATCTATGACTCTGTCTATCCTTTATCTTCTCCCCAGCCTATACATATTTATCAAACACATTATGACCTGTTTAGAGGCCTTTTTGTCTGAATCTGTCATTATTATTATTATTATTTGTAATCATTTTCTGATCAGGAGAGTTTTTAAAATGCTAAGTGGGTGTGGCTAGG
The DNA here is from genome assembly GCA_004026605.1 of Ondatra zibethicus. Lineage (NCBI taxonomy): Eukaryota > Metazoa > Chordata > Mammalia > Rodentia > Cricetidae > Ondatra > Ondatra zibethicus. Next base: position 60,161 of record PVIU01007928.1, on the reverse strand, counting down.
ACCAAAGCTGAGGCTTTGGTTGTTGACTCTGCCCCATTCTGCTTTCTAACATAGCAGAGGTACATTCACCTCCATCTCAGGGAGCCATGCTCACTGCCCCAGCTCTAGGGACACAGAAGGTTCATGTGCCTACCATGTAGCTTGTAACATACTACCCACAAACCCCATTCAAATGCTCTGTAGCAGGACTTCTCATAAGAGCCATCTTTGCTACCTACACAAACCAGGAATCCATCTCTTAAAGGAGCCACACATATGTTCACCACCAGCAAATAACCTATCTGAAAAAATGTACCTACCAAAAAGCTGTGTGTGACTCCCATTTTTGTTGGTCTAAATGCCCTCTTTTTTAAAAGCTTTTTTACATCTTATATGGATCCATGCCAGACAGTACATGCTATTTGTAACTGGAGGTTTCTCTCATGTACATCAGTTCCTGAATATTCACTCTGAGGCTTAATATTAATTATGAACTGTTTGGCCGATGGCTCAGGCTTATTACTAACTAACTTTTACATCTCAAATGAACCCATTTATATATGTATTGCTATGTGTCCGTGATGTTACCTCACATCTTGCTTCTCTGGCAGCTGCCTTTCTTTTCCCTTTATCTTTGCTTGAATGTCTATACTGGCTCTATTCTGCCTGGCTATTGACCATATCAGCTTCTTTATTAACCAATGGTAATAAAATATTTTCACAGCATACAGGGATTTTTAGAAGATTCACTCCATGGTTGTTGTTTCATTTTTTTTGGTTTTTGTGTGTGCTATTTTGTTTTGGTTTTCTCTTTTAATAATGAGAGAGAATATGTGTGTGTGTAGGAGTCTGGGAAGAGATGGGGAAGGGGAAAATATGGTCAAAATATAATGTATGAAAAAAATAATTAAAAACAAAATGGATATGGTTGGGAAACAAACATAAAAGCATGGTCATTATCCTTTAAATAATATGGTATGACAACTATTTATACAGTGTTACAATTAGGTTATATAAGTCATATAGTAAGATATGAAATTTGTAGGGAGATTTCATAGGCTTAAATACTATTTTACTTAAGGAATTTGAACAGCCACAGATTGTGATATCCACTAGGGCTGTAGGACCAGTCTCCTGTAGATAACACTGAACATGATACACACAGTCTTTTGCCTATGGTCCTGGCATTGGATGTGCTCATCCTCCCAGCCTGCTGCTTTGTGTCTTCTGTTCCACATTTATCCACTTCCATCTCCTCTTCCACAATCTGATGATTCCCTAGTTCATTATCTATCTCTGTTTTTCAGTTGTTGTATGAAAATTCTCAAGCATACGTGAAATAATGAAAGATTTGTTTCTTTTTCTTTCCTGCATTATATAGTTTGGCATATGTGCTTTCTGCTCATCTGCAGCATTGTGGCAAATGGCAATGCCTCCCTTTAACTAAGTGAATAATATTCTACTGTGCATTGCATCATAAGCCACAGTTCTGTAATGAACCACAGATGCTGCTAGCTTCATAGGTGATCATTTCCACGGTGATGAGAGCTTGTGATATACTGGATAGACCTCCAAAGCTACCTCAACAGCTCAGAAGATTTTAATTTATTCAATCCTAGAAAAAGATGTCATTTTAAGCATCTAACTCTGGAATAAATATCTTCTGCCTTGAGTTATAAGGAAAATAAAACCATCTAAATCATGAGTCAACCTAATTCTACCGTTTGCCCACTTGCTCTCTCAGCCGCCCTGGCCCTGCCTTTATGTTTTTTAGTTGAAGTACGTTAGAAAATAGGAAAGCTCGAACACCAAGAGAAAGGTGGAATTTGTGAAATTAAATCTAGTAGAGAAATACGATCAAATTTGGATCACATCGAGTTCTATTTATGCTGAGTGTTTTATTTTGTTGAATTCAAATATGAAAGTAGCAATATTGAAATGATGGAAATCTTATATTCCTCTCATATTAAGGGAAGATAATCTTTGCTGGAAAGCTTTTGCAGTGATACTCAAAGCAAGGTGCAGACGAATACTAGCACATCCCAAAATGGTAGCAGAGCTTTTCCTTTAGGAACTCAAAGCAAATGCTCCGTTTCCGTTGGAGCCTTCCTGGTGGTAAATATCACCACACACACTCAACATGTGGCGGACGGGCGTGGAGATACTCTCTGGTACTCAGGACACATGACTTCCGACAATGTCCAATGAATCCTTCCCGAATCCATTTATATAACTTGGGCCAACCCATCGGTAAAGCAGCGTGACATAAAGCAGCATGACAAGCTCTAGCGTGACAGCTGTCACTTCACTGCTCCACAGAGGCTGAGTACCTGAGGCTTGTCACACCATCAAGTCTGTCCCTTAATGTCTCCCCGTGTCTTTAGTCCTCTTTAGTTAAATTTCCCAGCCCTGGCTGCTGGCAAAGAGGAGATATACCATTGTGCTCTAGTTATTTTTTTAAAGGCACCTCCTTTTAAGAATATAATTGGCAAAAATTACTTGAAGTAGATTATCCTTTTGAAATGATCATAGTATTAAATTCTCTTGAGTAATTTTATTTAAAAATCAAAGCCCTTGCATTGAAAATAATGCATCATGTCATCAACATGAAGAAGCTCAGCTTAGAATTGTGTCAAAATTTCATTACTTCTGGGTGACTGTAAGTTTTTATTTAATTTTATATGTGTGAATGTTTAAACGTGTAATCCATGAATGCCTGGGGTCCACAGAATCAGAAGAAGGTACCAGATCTCTGGAACTGAAGTCACAGGCGGCTGAGAGCTCTTTGTGGATGCTGGGGAACAAACCTAGGTCATCTGCGTGGGCAGTAAGTGCGCTCAAACACTCAGCCAGTCTCCAGCTTCATGGCTGTTCTGCTAGCACCTATTTTATAATTCATCTTGTGTGCCCACGTGTTTGAGTGCATGTGCTACAACACACATGTAGAGGTTGCAAACAACTTGTGAAGGCCGTTGTTTCCTTCCACCGTGTGACTCCTGGGGTTGGCCTCAGTCTCTCAAGCTTGGCAGGAAGCACCTTTATACACTGCTGTCTTGCTGACCCCCAGTGTCTGTATAATATTCCAAATATTTTTACTGACTCCGTTTCCACAAGCGTCCATTTGACTGTATCCTAATATCCCTGAAAGGTTTGGTTCTCTCGCCTTGTCTTTTTGTTAGCACAGGAAAGAGAATTTGCCGCAATCTTGACCTTCATGGCTGGCCTGTCTTGTGTATCTCATCAGTTTCATTTAAACCAAATTTTAGAGTCAAAATCGGTAGTAGATATACACCTGACTAGAGAGATAATTAGGACATGCCACCACTGTAATTACTAAGTTACGGTCTCTGGGGGGACATGAAAGCTTGTCCTGTCTCTTTAATGGGACAAGTTATTAATCCCCTTAACAATTTTCCCCCTTTGGACTAGAAGTATTTCATGAATTTTTGCTTTGTAAAATACTCCTAAAGGGAGGCTTAAACCATAATGCACAGATTATGGAAATGATGCTCATTAAGTATAGGGCGAGACTTCTGGAAAGCCATGGTGCTGCCTCACAACATGTAACCCCCATTAAAGGCTTCGACTGAATGTTTATTCATTGAGCAGTAAACGTTTATTATTATACATTTTATTGAAACATAAATTAAAGAGCAGTAATTATGTGTAGGGCAAACAGTAAAGCAGTATGAATTTGGCACAAAATAAGGAAGACAAGGAAAAATGTTATCCTTGTTACATTTGCATTCAATTTCTTTATTGTATCCTCAACAGAAAGATAGGGGAGGCCCTAACTCTCTAGGTTAACGTTTTGATAAGGCATGCAAATGAAATTTGCCTGGTTTGGGAATTCTGTCCGTCAAAGAGAGGGTTAATCTATGAAGGTCAGAGGCAAGATGGGTATCTTGTGTTTTAAGAGAGAGCCCTGACAGCTGTTAGTAAAGTCAGTGTTGAGGCCTCCTTGGCAGTCCTCACAATCCTGGGATCAGCTGCTGCTCCAGACTCAGAGCGCACCTGAGGAGTTCCAAAAACAAATTGCATAGGAAAAACCATTAGAGTGGCAACTTTGGTGGGAAGATGTTCTTTTGTGTGGATGAATGATGTCTGCATATCCTTCGCAATGGCTTTTTTGTCTGCCATATCCTTATATGACCAGGGACTCTCAAGAATAGGTAAAAGACATGCATGGTCAAGAAAATCAGTATATAGACATTTTAGATTTTACATAACCTAAGAGTACTGTACTGGACCTTATTTAACTTTTTCTCCATCCATCCAATCACTCATCTATTTGTTCATTCATTCCTGTATCTTTCCATCATTCATAAGTCTCCTTATTTATCTCTCCCTCCATTGGTCCATTTCATATTATATCATCCCATTCCAGTAACAGATAATAAATATGTTCTTTAGCCTAGGAACATGGAATGGGTAAAAGGAAAAAAAAATCAGGACAAACCCACAGTAATGATTATCCCAGAATTCCAAAATAATGGAAGATAAACACTTGTGGTTTTTATACTTTACAGTTAAAAACTGTCAATCCACAATCACAGGAGGTCTCAGAGAAACTGGGGAGAGTTTGACCTTTTACAATGGAGGCCGCTTTGAAAGGGCTCTTAGAAGACTAGGGCAGGAGGAAGAGAAGGGATGGGAAAGGATTTTCACAGGGAAGGAAGAAGACCTTTAACTAATTACCAAAAAGCCAAACCCATCATCAATACATTGATTACAGTGTCAAGTGATCAAGTAACATTCTTGGGATTCTTAAGTTACCCCTAGTGGTAAAATAAGAGCCAGGCAGTATACAGAAGCAAACAGATGCATGCTGAGAGGCTCTGAGGTTCTCGCTGAACAGGAAGACTCTCTTCCTAAACACTTTATCCAGATTCCACTCCTGTTGTCACAGGTCCCTGCATATTAGGCTATGTTGGCTTTATGCCTCCTTTGAGCCTCTCTTTTTATTGGCAGTGATTGTCAATGTACTCTCTTCTCTCCAATCAGTTTTAAGAACTTAGAGCTGTGTGTCACGGAAAGTCAACTGGGAGCCAAAAGATACTACCGAGTATCTATAAAGACAGATCTCAAACGTGTTCTAGAGCCCTCCCATGGGCTTCCCTCACTGCTCAGTTTTCTGTCTCGAGGGTAAGTAGTGTGCGAAGTGGGTTTGCAACCTCTGCTAGTCTGAGCTTAGCTGTACTAGGATGTCACACTATGGATTTGGAAGGGAGCCGACAACTCACTCCACTTCCGTCAGCTCAGTTTCCTTGCCTGTGAACAGCGGCAATGATTCTGATGACATATGTCATGGAGGTTCATGATACATAATTGAGATATTGTAGATAAAGCGCTCATCTCAGTTCTTGGAGTACGCTGTATGCAGGTGGTTAGAGCTTAATGAGGAGCAGGGGTAACTGTTGCTTCCTATTGTGAAAATGGAGAATACTCAACTGCTGAAATTTCTGGAGTACTTGAGGTTTCTGTGCAAGAGTAGAGAGGATGTGTTCTATTCTAAAATGTTTCTTTTCTCTCTCCAAGTTCTGTTAGGAGCACAATGAAGGTTCAGTCACATTGACAGAGCTAAAAAGTTAGTGACCTGTTATTTGAGGACCTCATAAGAACCATCTTTCTTTATTCTATTTCCTTCTTGGTTTTCTCCACTGCAGTCACCCGAGAATGCTCGAATCAGCAGATATAAGATTCCATTGCATAAAATACATGACTTGATGAGGGAATATATAAATTATCACCTAAACTAGAATTTGGTTCCAATGAAAGGGATTGTGATGTTTTGTGATGCTACTGGCATGCTTACAACTGAAGGCCTACCCTTGGGCTAGTCACATGAACTATAATGTGCACCACAGATGGATGAGACAAAATGAGAGTCAGTATCTCACGGTCCTGCTTAGAACCTCGGCTTTGCCACTTTATCAGCTTGATGACTTTTGCTAAATCTTGTGAGTCTCATTTTCCCAAAGACCCACTCTCCCTCTGTGTGTGTGTGAGACAGAGAGAGAGATAGAGACATAGAAACAGACAGAGAGACCGAGAGAAAGCACTAGGAGGAGGCATACACATAAAGAGGTCTAAGAACAATAACCAAGTCATAGTATTCGGTAGGGTTGTGCATACATGTGTTCATATAATATATGAATATATGACTAAACATAATTCTTGGTGTATAGCATTTTCACATCAATAATAGCTAATAAAAATAACAGTAACTTTTAAATGATGGACAAATAGGTGGCATAATATTACTATGCATAGATGTTTTTACCTTATGAAAAAAGTTCAGCTGTGCATCCCTCTGTAAAGAAGAAAGGAAATAGATTTTGTGAATTCATTTATCAGCTTGTACAAGAAGAACCCATCTTTGCAGACGTGAAACCTGACTCATTCATGTCTTTCAGCTGGCAGCCTCAAAGTAGCATGTGATGCATTCCATACCATATTTCATTATCCTTATTATATATTAGTCCTCTTTTATAAAAGAAAGGGAACTTGCACCTTCTTTTGAGATACAAAATGGTTTTGGAAGTAAATTCCGAAAGCCTTTAATAACTTGAGGGTTGGAATCTACAGGGGTAAGTCAAAGGAATGATGCTGTTAATTCCTCACGTCCAGATGTTTCTCTCCACACGGCGGTATCTCTACCACTATCCGTTCCTTTAATATACTTGGTGAAGGAAAACGGAAGATACCACTGGAAATGTAATTGTCTCTCAGCGTCACTATTAGTGTCTATTACCAAACAGCAGGGAGATTTTCATATTGTTCTGCTTATTGAGGTAAGATTTTGAACAAGGGGGAAAAGTTCTCCCAGCACCTGTTTTCCTAATTGATAGTAATTACTCCGAACACGCCCACCCCCAGCAGGTAGGTCTTAATTAAAGTGGATACGTTCTCATGAAACTGTATCACTTCCTCAGAAGCTGCATTGCTTAGTAACAAGTTAAAATAGGACAGGTGACTGAACCGTGACAGTAGCTTCCAGGTCCACCTCTGGGCAAGACTACCATTTACCTTCATTTTTCTCATTGGTTGTCAGGGTTTCCTGTGTCTTAAAAACAAATGTTAGAAAGGCTCTTTTTGTACCCTATTTGGAGGTTGAGAGCGATGGGTTAGGAAGTTGGTCTCCTTTTTACCTGTTCCTTTTGTTTTGTTCTGTTTTAGATTCCCGTAGAAGAGCTCCTTAGAGGAAAGAAAACAGAAACAATCTCCCTTGTTTAGTCACTACCCTATCACAGCATCTCCTGCCGGGAAGTGCTCGGGATGGTGATGAGTGGTTCACGCTTACAATATGGAAGATAGGTGTAACCGATTGGCATGTTCTTATGGAAAAAAAAAAGAACCTGCCAATTATTCACACCTCCTGAGCTTGAAGCCAAAAGGCAATGACAGGTTGGCAGGCTCTCAGACTCAGTGACTCTATATGGCATCACATTCCCTCACCTGGATTGTATCTGATTTGAAAAGACCTTGATTTTTGGAAAATTTGAAATTTAAAACTGTCTGGTGGCTAAAAGCTCCTTTAAACGCTCATTGTGGCTCGGAGCAATACATCATCACATCCATGGCGCTGAGATGATGTACAGAGCCCATATATCAGAAGAGTACAATCCCTCTCATGATGTGTGATTATAAGCCACCACCGGAGCGCCGCCAGTGATGGATGGCTTCTAAACACAATTGTTAAGCTGCAAAACTCTAGAGGGGCTCCACAGTCCTGTAGGGGGTTGTTTTGTTTTGTTTTGTTAACTGAATTGGTTCTTTATCCCTTTTCTTTAAGTTTCCCAACTTGACTGGGGCAGATGGAACACATAGAAAACTCTGTATGCCAAGTTTTGTGAAAGACAACCCAATGCCTGAGCATTGCCCATAGTCTCAGTGAAAGATCTCTGTGCTGCTGGTTCAGAAGCCATCTGTATGCCTTCATGTATGCCTTTGAGTTTTGACAGTTCACTCCTTTTGCTCTTCAGCTGGTCATGCTAAAGTGTCCTCCAAGCTATGTGAACGACATTTATTTCACAATGAAGTGACTTTCAGTGATGTCATGCTGACCCTAGCTACAGCAGAAGAAGATAAAGCCTCTTCCCATTAAGTCAGGCAGATGCAGTCATGTCAAAAGCACAAGCTTTGGAGATAATGACAGCCCAGACTAGAATATGCTCAGTTCATCTCGCTGCAGAGCAACCCTTCCAGTTTATAGTAAAAGCAGGTTGTTCATGCTGTCTTCAGAGGCACTGCCATGTGATCTAGTCAGTCCTAGGATATTATAACATCAGCCCAAACATGATAGCAACATGAGTTCCTGTAATACATGGCCAACAATTTCATGAATTAGTTTCCTGGTTTACAAACACTTGATAGATGTGGAAAGATGAAATGAGTTTAACAAAAGAACAATAGCAACAATAACAACAACAAAAGCACAAAGCTCTAAGGAGGCACAGGTCACATCTGGACCGTGGCATCAGCTCTAGGACCCCAGACTCCTCTCTGTGGAGCTCCTCCCTTCCTCAGATCTGGGCCGGCAGGATGGGATAACCTGATAAGAGCCCTGGAAGGCAAGGCCAGTCCTACAGCTACAGTCCTGGCTCTGCCATCGGGTTGCTGTTAGTCTTCCAAGACGCACTCCCCTGTTCTCGAAACTGAAGAAATTCAATTGTGTGTCTCCCTAATGTTTTCTAATTTGCATCCTTAGTAACTTTTATGTTTTTAAAACTGTTTTCGATTTTTCAGTTGATGTTGTACATGGGCGGGAAGAGCTAACAGTTCCAGGTAAATCAGATGTGGCCAAGTAGAGGCTGCTCTTCTGTCTTAGGCAGAAATCTTATTCCCACACATTTGCCATCCCCAGCCGCTCTAAGCTTGCTCTGGAAACTATAGGCTCTTGTGATTGGCAGGTTGAGAGCCAGTGATGAGATTCTTATCAGACTGTTATCTCTCTCTCTCTCACCCATGGAAAGGAGACTGAGCTCCTAACCCTGTAGCCCAGGAGTAGATCATAAGTTTCCAGGTGTTAGATATGAGACACCATTTGCTACAAATGGGATCTATACTCTACCATATCACTTTGACCTCACGTTCTATAGCTGTGACATACCCTTGTTGACCCGATTTCTGTCGAGATACTGCTAGGGGCAGAGCGTCACTCTTAACTCTCAGGGCATAGGAAATTGGCGTATTAGATGATGCACACCTTACCAAGAACAGTTCTCAACCAGTATATAAATAGACAGCTCCCTCATCCCTGGAGTGGCAATCTTCGTTACATTGTTTAGACTGTTGTGGGATGAAGCTGTTCACTCACTTGATAATGCTTCATGTACTGGCTATTCTTCCTGTACTTTGTCCCACAGTCCCTGACTGATGTGTTTAGGTATCACCTCCCCAATAGGCTACTTGCATCTCTATACTAGATTTCAAGTGTGTTTCAGGGCCATGGAGGCAAAGTGAAGTGTTTATGTTCTTACGTTTCTGAAGAAAAGGAATTTTTATGATTCGGTCAAGTGAACAACTGGATGCTCTTGATTTTCTGCTGAGTGGTTTTTTTTTTTTTTTTTTTTGCCTTCTCCATGTGTTTGAAGTGTTAGTTTGATGATCAACAAATTGGAACTTTATTATGTAAGCATAGTTGCCTATTGCCATTTGAGAGCTTTTGGTAATTTTTCCAAATTTCACAAAAAGCACGATAGACATAAAGCCTTATTTAGTCTTCCAGTGGAAAATTTTTGTTTTGCTGTCTTAGTTGGGGTTTCTATTGCTATGAAGAGACTCCATGACTATGGGAACTCCTTTTTTGTTGTTGTTGGTTTTTTGATTTTTTGGTTTTTTTGGCTTGGGGGGGAGGTCATTGAGACATGGTTTCACTGTGTAGCCCTGGCTGTCCTGGAACTTACTCTATAGTTCGAAGGCTGGCTTCGAACTCATAAAGATCTGCCTGCCTCAGGATCCTGAGTGCTGGAGTTAAAGGCATGCATCATTACCACCTGACTGACCATGTCAACTCTTATAAAGGAAAAACATTCAATTGGGGTAGATTATATTTTCAGGGATTCAGTCCATTTTCATCATGGTGAGGCATGGCAGCATGCAGGCAGACATGGTGCTAGATCTGAGAGTCTTTACATCTTGACTCAGGGGCAACAGAAAGTGCTCTGAGACACTGGGTGGGATCTTGAGCATATATAAAACTTCAAAGCCCCCCTCCACAGCGACACACTTCCTCCAAGAAGACCATATCTACTCCAACAAGGCCACACCTCCTAATAGTGCCACTCCCTTTGAAGGGCATTTTCCTTCAAACCACCACACTCACTTTCTTTACCTATAGGATCAGTCAGCTCATATTGACTCCCTCGAAGTGTTGTGCTGATAAAATAAAGATGATATAAAATCCATATTTAAAATCAGCTCATCAGCATTTGTTTTGTACTGGGCTATTTATTTGTATTTGTTTTTTTTTTTATGTTCCTTTAGTTTTTGTCATGACCAAATACCTGAGAGAAACAAGCTAGAGAAGCAAAGATTGATTTCTCATGGTTTCAGAGATTTTAGTCCATGGTCATCTGATTCCATTGTTTCTGGGCCATGGTGAAAAAGAACATAATGGAAGAAGAATATGAATCTGCAGAAATGATGACTTCATGGAATCCAAGAACCAATACAGAGACGCTCAGGAAACAAGACAAGGCACGCCCCCAGTGACCTACTTCCTCCAAGGGTGCCCCACATCCTAGGTCTCCACTACTTCCTAATAATATCATCAAAATATGACTCCATGATGAATTAATCCAATTATGAAGTCTTGGACCTCCTTGTTCAATTACTCTGAAAAAAAAAAAAGCCCTGTTAGCTGGTCTTCAGTGACTTCTACTTTGATGCTCTCTTATAATGACATTGGTCCTTGCCAAGTAATCCAAGGTAGATTTCAAATTCAAGATCAGCTGATGTGGTAGTTTGGATGGAATTGTCCTCCATAACCTCCTAGGGAGGTGTGGCTTTGTTGGAGGAAGTAAGTGCATCATTGCGGGGTGGGGGAGGCTTTGAGGTTTCCTATGCTTAGAATACCACCCAGTGTCTCAGTTGATTTCCTGTTGCCTACAAGATGTCTGCTTGCACTCTGCCATGCTCCCTGCCATGATAATAATAGACTAAACCTTTGAAACTCTAAGCAAGGCACCCCAATTAAGTGTTTTTACTTTGTGAGAATTGCCATGGTCATGGTGTCTCTTCACAGCAATAGAAACCCTAACTAAGACAGCTGGTAAGCAACCTCAATTCATATGCAACCCGAACTTACCCTGCCCTGTAATCGGTCATATTTACAGGTCTGGGATTAGAGATTAGGTATCTTTGGAGAAGACATTATCTGTCCCCTACAACATTATTTTTATTACTCTTTAAAGCCAAATTTTCCTTCTATCGTTGTTCTCAGGCAGGTGTTGAAGAGAGGTGTTGTTACACAGGTTAATTGGCTGGGTGTATTGATAACCCAGTTATAAAGGAAGCTAGCCTTTTAAGCTTTTTCCTGCCATTATTTTATTCCCTGCAATTGAATTATGATACAGTCTAACAAGGAAAAGCCAGACCATTTTGACAGCACTGACCATCTTCAGGTGATGGATACATGTGTGGAAAAAAAATAGAAGGAAAAGTACAGGCAGGAAGAAAGAGGCAGAGCAGAAAAGGCAATGCTAGTGTGGCTGTCTCTCTTCTCCTCCCATCCTAGCAACACCTCTAACGAGCTAGAATCCATACACTTCAGACTGTTAAAGTAAAAACTTCGGTGGGTTTTGACGCATTCACAAAGTTGTGAGACCGCCACGAATATATGAGACTAGAAAAGAAATCATCCATCACTCCCAAAGATACCCAGTTTCCACCGACAGTCACTCTTCATTGTGCTACAGGAAACACTGATCTCTCCCTATGAATTTGCCTAGTCTGGGCATTTCATAAATGGAATCGTGTAATATATGGCCGTTCATATCTGAGTCCTTTCACTTAGCATAATGCCGTCCCTTAGCGGCTTCATTCCTTTTTATGTCCAATCATCTTCTGTTGTCTTGTTATTACAGCATTCATAGTTGATAGTCACTTTGGATTGTTTCCACTTTTTGATGATGGTGAATAATATTGCTATAAATATGCATTACGAGGTTTTGTGCCTACATGGTTTCAGTTCTCCTGGGTATATACGGGGAATATAATTTTGGGTCATTTGGTGTCTGTATGTTTAACATTTTGAGGAGTTGCCAAACTGTTTTTCAAGCATGCAGCTGCATCATTTTGCACTCTGTGCAAAAGCGTTTGCGGCTTCCATGCCTCCACAATCTCACCCGCACTCGCACTTCTCTGTGTTTTGATTAGAGGCAGCCTGGTGGCTATGGAGTGCTATCTCTGTGTGGTTTTGATTGACATTTCACTAATGATTAAGGGCATTGAGCATTTTTCATAGCCTTTGCAGGGTTATCTTTCCAGCTTCACTGAAACCAACTCAAGCATTCAACAACGATGATCACTATTGATGTTCCCCTCTTTCTTAAAATTCCCCCTTCTCTGGGCTTCTGGAAGTTATCATCTCTTGGTTTATAAACTTATTGTTTTCGTAGGTTGGGTCCTACTTCTCTTCCTTAGAAGGCTCTGTGCTGGCTTTGTCATGATTTCTCGGTCCTGAGAGGCTGAGTGGGATGTCAGATCCTGTGATTAGGCTGTCACTTAAGAGTCTATGCCAGTGTATCATGTATCAGGAGGAGGTGAGATCATGCCCTCAGGGAAGAATCACCTAGACAGTGAGCTGTTTACTATATTTGGTATCACGGCAAGTTTTAAATGGTTTCTAGTGATGGAAGGTGGCATTTCCAGAACTGAATGGTAGCAGCCTATAGAAATAGCTCTGATGAGTAAGCCCAGAGGAGGCGGGGATAGAAAGGGAATCAGAGACAGGTCCAGACCCAGAGTCACTGGTAAGGCCTTGGGGACAGGCAGAGAGGGTAATCAGTGCTGAAAGCCTGGGCAGTATATGGAGATAACTCTCCACATACCACAGCAGGGCAGACCAATAAGGTGTTACCTCAGTATGTTTCACAGGAGTAGACTTAAGAACAAAAGGGATGGTCTTAGTCAGTGGCTCTCAAGTGAGCAGCATCACTTGGGGAGTAATTAGAAAGTAGATTAGAACATCCCTAATTATAGCAGTACGTAGCTATTTACTGCTGTTTGGTAATCAAAACAACAGAAACAGAATCTGCAAAAAGAGATGCTTTCATGGTGCCCCCTTTAAGGAGCTTCTGAAATACCAACCTTGCTAATATAAAACCAGTCAATGAATGTGACCTCCAGTCTTCAGATTGCAGTTTCTTAGCAGTAACGCTATCCCCACTGCATCTGCATGTGTTGAGAACACTCTGCTAAGTAGCACCACAGGCATATGACAACCATGTGCTTAGTAGATTTCATACGTTAGGTCCATAAGGTGGGAAGGTTGCAGTGCCCCTTCTAGAGAAAGATGCTGAGTCACAGGCCTGCCGTGGCAAGGTAGCACAGCTAGTGCATAGGTGGTCCAACTGTATTGTGTATACTGTATTCCAGGGAAAAGCTGTTACTGTTATGTTCTGTGCCCTCTGGCAGTATGAGTACAAAATTTTGATCTGAAAATTGTGATGACTTACTTACATGTAAGGAATGGGGTGGAGAACAAGTAGATGACATCAAGGAAGGAAGAGAGAAAGGGTCTTGGTGAGAAAGGAAGGGAGGAAAAAAAGGAAGAATTATATCAGGATTTGCAAGTGAAGACTGTGGGACGGGGGCCTCTCACCCTGTACTCAGCCATTTCCCCTCCGTGTCTTCTCCAGTCTGAAGTCTGATTCATTCAACTACTCTGCATGGTTACTTTCTTCTTGGGCCCATGTTGCAAGGCTTTCTTGTAAGAATTTGGTTCCTAGGTAGTTTGTAACTTACTTCTCCATGTCTGTTTGCTTCTGTATCCCCCTTTCTTTGTTCGCATAGTCTGAGACTTAAGTGTGCCTATGTCCCAGTGACTCAAGGGTTTGAGATTGCCTTCATCATGAGCTGGAGGTGATTTGGACAGAAACATGTCACTGTCTGGGGACTGTGTACTCAGGAGCTGACGTGAAGCTCTTCTTTGTTTCATTCACCTTGGACAGCCCAACTTACTGCCTCTCCTGTATACCTTATCGTTCTCCCTTCCTTGTACACAAAACCATGAGATATTTCATGTTCTGTTCTCTGGAGGTCCATGATTGTAGGAATCAAGATGGGGGGGTGATTGGGGATGTACTTTGATTTTTTGCCTGTCTTTCCATACTTTGGCTTTTCCACTTTCCTTTCTCTGTAATTAATAACAAGTGTAGGAATTAGCTCAAGGCTATGAATAAGGCTTAGGTTTAGAGAGATACAATAGATACCATTGGTAGAATGAAACTTCCAAGTAGCATTTTAGCCTTGAAAAATATATATTGAATTAGATACGCTGTGATCCTTAAGTCATGATCTCTGACTAATAAGACTGCTATGTCTATTACATGGGTACTTTAGTAGATTAGACCAGGGAAATGAGGGATTTAAAAGATTAAGTGAAGGCCAGTAAGATGGCTTGTCAGTAAAGGTACTTGCTGCCCAGACTGGCAACCTGAGTTCTATTCCCAAAAGGCATGAGGAAGAAGGATAGGACCTGCTGTTAGTTGTCCTCTGATCATCATACACACATGCACACATGCACACACGCACACACACACGCACACACACAGACACGCACACACATAGACACGCATGCATGCACTCACAACAGAAACAGACAGACACGTCCTAGATTTATTTTCTAAGAACTTTTTAAAAAGATGAAGTTCACAGAATTACTGTGTTATGGTAATGAACAAGAGGACAAGAGCCATGTGATGTCATTTCCTGTGAGGACTCTACCACTCTCTGCTCAGAGCCCTGACCTCTCTGAGTATTGGTTTCTCCTTCTGTAAAATGAAGATCACTTCAGAAAAGAACTGTGGAAGTACTCCATGAAATACTGTCCAGGACTAATACAATCTCTGGTTGTCATAGCAAATAAGAATGAACGAGAGCTGTCTGTCTTATATAATTAGTAGTCAAAGCCAGTATTCTTGATCTGGCCCACACTACTTCCTCTTTTCACCAATTCCCTGGCTATTTATTCAGTTCTCTCTTAACCAGTCCTTCTCTCTTGTCAGCTTCAGAGTCACAACAACCGTCTCTGAAGACACGCTGTCATTTCAAAGCCCTGGCTGACAGCAGCCCAGACTGACAGTGACGCATGATTCCACAGATCCTGTTTTGCACACTGACATTTCCCTCAAGCTCTTGCAGGCCACCAACTTGCATCCCTCTTGTTTTGTGTTTCTCGAATCACAGCAGATTTCAGATGTAGTTTCTGAAAGTGATCATCATCCTCTCCTGAAAAATAATCCAGGGAGAACCCGTGGAAGGTAATTGGTCTTCAGGAGAGCATCACTGTCAAGTCAAAAGTCAGAAGGTGAATTAAACACATTTTTTCTTTCTTTTGTACCTCCAGCACGTGCATGTCCACATTCTTCCGAGGAAAGCAGGGGACTTCCGCAGGAATGACAGCATCTATGATGAGGTGAGTCTGTCCTTTGTGACCTTATTATTGGGTCACAGGGCCTGTCAGTGTGATGGAATCAATCCAATTAGCTAGATGTCACCCCAGACATGATCTTAAATGGTATTCTACCCAAGAGGACTTGGGAAGTGGCAGTAGAAGCTAGCAAGCTTAGAGTGACCATCAGGGGTAAAAGAAATGAATTATAATGATTTTAATTTTACTAATGAAAACCAATAGCAAACCAAGTGTTCTTGTGATTTCTGCTTTGTCATGTTTACCAGGACACTTAATATCTGTGTGAAGACATGATCCTGAATCTCCATAATGTAAAATGTTACCAGTAGAAACCAAGCAGAGTGTCATATGATTTTTTTGAGATGGATGTGCTAACTTTAGGAGCTGGAGAGATGACTCAGTGGATATATTGCTTCCATGATAAGCATGAGAACCTGACTTTGCTGCAACCCTAGCATGTATATATAAAGCTGGAAATAGTAGCACAAGCATGTATGTAATCCCATCACTTGGAGCAAAATGGCCATGAAGTAGATGGGCAGATCCCGGGAGCTATTGGCCATTGAGTCTAGCCAAGTCAGTGAGCTACAGGGTCAACAAGACCCTATCTCAAAAAAAGATGGAAAGTGACAGAGGAATATACTTAATGCCAGCCTCTGACATATGTCCATGCATACACATGCTCACTAAGATGTACACACGTATTTGCCATACTCATACAAAAACCATGCTGCCTTTGCATTTAGCACACTTTTGGACTCAATTTGTCTCTCCAAAAAACTTACGTTCGAAATAGAACTTTGAGTTATTCTCAACAGAGACTTGTAAGGAGAACCACTTGTTTGTTCCTGACTTCTCAGCCCGAAAATAATCACACAGAAAAACTATATTATTTAAAACACTGTTTGGCCCATTAGCTCTAGCTTCTTATTGGCTAACTATTACGTATTAATTTAACCCATTTCCATTAATCTGTGTATCACCATAGGGCTGTGGCTAACCAGCTAAAGTTCTGGTATCTGTCTCTGGCAAGGCTACATGGCTTTTCTCTGACTCTGCCTCCATTCTCTCAGCACTCAGTTTAGTTTTCCCCACCTTGCTCTACTTTACCCTATCAGGCCAAGGCAGTTTCTTTATTAGCCAATGGTATTCACAGCATACAGAGGGGAATCCCACATCAGAGACTAGGTTGGTATAAATGACATGTGTATGACTCATATCTCCTGAACATTTTAAATGCTGGATAATTTCTGGATCTTTCCATCCAAAGATACCAATGTCAACTCAGCACTCTGTGAACCATCAAGGGCCACATGATTCTACTCTGGGGTCTTATCCACATGAAAACCTTCCAGTGTCTGCATGTGCTGTGTAGAACACTGCTTATGATAGAATGGGCTAGAAGAAAATGTAAAGTCATTTCACTTTATGTACTGACCATAGCAATGGAACGGAAAATATATTTCATGCTTTTGAGAGTTGATCACGTGGCACCAGTGCCCCAGAGTCATTGTATTAAAAAAAAACTTTGGCTGTAACAAGGAAAGGTGCTTGGCTTTATTGGCAATATCTGCCTTGGGTGTGAAATAGGATAGAAAGATATTAGTCACATATTTGATTTTCTTCTTCCAGCCTTTTGGGGAAAAATCCCACTTTTATTTTTAATTTTACTTGTTTATTATGTGTCCCTGTCAACTAGACCTATAAGAAGATAAGATCTTCAACTTGTCCCCAAGGTCCACATGAACTGGACATATCTGTATGTGTTCATAGTGTGTTTCCCTAATTAGCTAGGCTTTAATGGCTATCCAAACATTCTAAACAAAGAATGTCAGCGTTTAGTAAGGACATACGTTGATGTCTGTTCAGGGACTTGGTGGATCACTTGATGTATTTTCCAACACTTCTGTGAACTTGTGTAAGGTTGACATTGCTTAGCCAGAGTTTTGAGAGCTGATTTGTGACCTAGAAGCTTTCTGAAATTCTTATTTGTTTAGGGATATCTTTATCTCTAGAGATTGTGTTTGGGTAGATGGCAAAGGCACATGAGAACAAATTATTACAAGTATCAAAACCCTCACAAGCGATTCTGCTACAGTTCTAGGTGATAGAGTAGGTCCTATGCACAACACTCTAAATGTGAACTCCGTTCAGCAGATGTGAAGGGCAAGCTGAGGGTTGCTAGTGGCTTTAGTCTGTGTGGGAAGAAAATAAGAGCTACAGAATCATTATACAGAGATATATTAAATACACAAGTACACAGATTATTAATGTAAACCAAGGTCAATAAAAATGTTGCCAAGTACAGGATATTTTAATGAATAAATTACCTCATGATTTATATACAAGTGAATGCAGTTGGAGTGGCATTAAAAGTGCTTGAAAACATTGTTTTCTTAGGCCAATCAGTCACCTTGAATCTTGTTTATGTACCAAATGGGCCATTGACAGAAGCTGTGTGCATGCATTTCAGCTCACCCAAGACACAATGACTGACATTGCACAGTACCTGGCTAATACTCTCTTGCCCTTCTTGCACATTCCAGCGACCTCTCTTGACTCACAAATAAAGCACCACGTGTTACTACATCCCATATATCCCCTGTATATGAACAAGTAATTTCCAAAAAAACTATTTTTCTCAGTCAATATTAGCTTATTGTATAATATTAGCTTACAATATGCTCTACAGAGATAGTGGTACAAAACTAGAAAGTGGTTAAACAGATGACAGTTTATTGCAGCCTACTGAGGGGGAGACTATCATTAAAGCCACTTGGCTTCCATGTCTTAATTTTCTTATCTTTAAAATGAAAAATGCTTACCACTTCCAAACTTGGCATGCATATTATGGGACATAGTGCTACTAAAGGCAGATTTTGAGGATTAGTACATACTAAACAGTTATTAGTAGGTTGCTACTTATTATTGTCGTTGTTACTAATTTGCCTTGGAAACTATACTGAGGGTAAGTGATGGGTAATCTAGATTTCAAACTAAACTGTTAGATATCCTCATTTAGCACCCTTCTCCAGGGTGAGTAAAACATCATGTTTTCAATTTTCCCTCTGCCTTTAGCTACTCAGCCTCAGCTTGATCTTCCTCTTCGTTTGAGAAGCTTCTCTCGTTTGAGTACATAGTAAGGCAATGCCTAGCAAGAGGCATGGGAAGCATAAAGCATTATGCATGCCTTACTGGTACAAGATGTAATGTACATTAGACTGAGTGATGTTAATCAGAAATGATAGGGTGATGAGGGATCACATTCCTTATACTGATAAAATTACTCACTCACTGGGAATTATATAGACACAACAAACAGGCCAGCTTGGAGGGAGACAAGTGGGAAATAGAAATAGCAAGAGACCAAGCCCAGTGGATGCAATTGCACCCCTCCCACTACAGTCTACAGTATGATACTTCAAGAAGCCCCAGGTTGAATTTGCTCATAAGGTTACATTCTTTGTTAGCACAGTTTTAAGGCAAATAGTGATAATAGAGAAGCTTCCTAAAAGGGGTGCAGGATAGCAAATTCTGGGAACAGAGAATGGGAATGAATATCGGGGACAAAGACACTTGGAAGGGGAAACAGAATATGTGTAGATAGAGGACAACATAGTCACTGCTTCTAACATTCTGGAACATTGTTTGAAAGGACTCTAGACATGTCCGATGTGTCATTAATACATTCCGTGTGGCTTCTAAACAGAGATCTAGGAGTATCAGGCTACAAGGAGACCGAAGTCAACATCAGAGAAGGATAGACCACATTTAGGAAAAAGCTTTAAACAGTTAGAATGACCTTTGAGTGAAAGGGTGATTCCATCTTTGGATCCCTTCAGGTCACAATTGGTCAGAAGTGTGTGAGGTCACTATGGGGATCATGTGGTTGCACTGCCTGCCTCTCCATATCTGGCCCGTTCTCCCATTTATGGCCATTGTCACTGCGAGTTCTGACAAATGGTGCCATTCTCCAGTAAGTATTATAGTACTTGGGCAGCTGCCTATACAAACATTCTTTGTTTAATTCTTAGAAATACAAGATGTAACTCTTTCTTGACTTGTATGAGACTGTATGCTATCGATTTGTCCTTATTTCCAGCAGCCTCTTCTCAACTTTCCTCTAGCTCAGCATTGCATACTGATGATGCGTAGGCTTTGCTGGCTTCCCCGCACGGGTTCTGTCATTCCCTGCAAAGTGCTTTTTAATGATGTGCTTCATTTTTGTCTGAAAAGTAGTTTTTAATGAGGCTGGATGCTGGTAAGCATGTCACTCATGCTGTAGGTCAGGAGGGCTCCCACGATTCTGCTTCCTCCCTACACTTACGTCCCTCACTTAGGACTTGCCCATGTGTCTTTCCAGGCTGTCCACAAATTAAAGCCTTTCCCACAAATGCAAATGTGAGGTCAGTATGAGCGGTCCTGGTTCCCAACATCATTTCAGTGTGAGCTCCTGTCCCAGTTTGTCTCTTGTCTCTAGCATTCAAATGTCACTGCTCTCTGGAACATCTGTCTGGCTCGGAATTTCATGACAAACCACCTGTGATATCTGTTTCACCTTCCTGTTTGTTTGTTTATTTACAATGCTCTGGCCCAAAGTGATTTCTTCAGATTCAGTTTTGGGTCTTGCCTATGCTTCTGCCACCAGTAAGTCCCCTTCCCATATAACTTATTTTTGCCAAACTTAACATTGGCACTCCTCGGGGCCTTTGGACAAATTGTTCTCTTTGCCTGCGGTGTCTGCCATCTGTTTCCAATCACGTACGTCTGTGTCTTTATCCAAATCTTAGGTCAAGAGCACTCCTTCCTCTTTTTAAGATTTAGCTAAAATAACCACTCTTGCCTTACTACCATAGCTCCTTCCTATTAGCATGCCAGTTACATCCTTAACAACTCACTCCAGATAATTTTCAGTTTATATGCAACACCTGCATCGCCTAAGTGCATTGTAAAGCCTTGCGAGCAGGGACCTAGCCTATACCAGGCTATCTGTCAGATAGTGGCTATCTGTCACTAGAGGCACATATGACAGGACAAGAGTCACACTTCAGGAACTTGCCATCCCCTACAAGCTAAAGCATGCTATAAAAGGAGAGTGCATCTTTCTTTCGGGGGGGGGGGGTTGATTCATCAACTCGTGGTTTCCCTGGGTGTGAGTGGAACATGGTGCTATCAGCCATCTAAGGGTAATTTAATGGGGCGTTGATAAAACAGAACCCTTTGTTCAGAAATCAGCGTGCTGCAGAAGGCTGAAAACTGTTGCACACCAGAAAGGTTTGGAGAAGCAATTATAAACCTCATCTGATTGCTAAGCAAGGCTGGTAGACTTGTGTCAAGGACGATAAGTAACTTTTCCCCTGGAAACCTAGATCTGTCTTCCTGTAACAAATACAGATGTGAGGTTTGCTGAAAGCAGGCTGGAGGCCCACTCTGCTTTCGTCCTTTAATTATCATCCTGGAGTTTATCTTCAATTATTCTCCCTCAAGCTTTGTGTCTTAGACTTGTTCTTATGCATTTTACTCACCTTTCTGGTCCCCAGATTTCAGAGCAGGAGGCTTTCTGCTCTTCCCCAAACAAAGGGTCAACTCCACCCCTTCTAGAACATACAGCCTCCTTTTCACTGTTCTCCATAGAGCTATGTGCATCTCACAAACTCTGTGTTGTATTTTCTTGGAACTTGCATGAATTATATAAGGCCACCTCTGAACTCTCCAGCACCTCTATTATCTTGACAAGTTGATGAAGATTATGATAATGACATAAATGGTTCCTTGGATCAAAGAGCATGCATAGCAAATGTGGAGGAGGGAAGTGCCCATTGCTTAATGCCACAGTACATCATTGCATTAGATCAGTAAGACTTACCTTGACTGTGTCTCAGATAAGCATGCTCATAACTGAAATGGTCAATTCATCCAATGTTTATGGGTGACATTGAATGGTTATGATTGTATGCTGTGTCTAAAATTCATTCCTTGTCTTTTAAAAAAAAGAAGTGCCTTATTAGGGGAATTCCAACCATCAATTGGAAAAATTCAACTATGAACTTTATAGGCAGAGCAACCATGGGGTTAAGCGTGTCATGGAAAACAATTGCTTGGCTTATTGCAATGTATAAACAAAATCAATTTACTCAAATTCAGGTCATTTGGCCCTGAAGGCTTGAGAGAAGCATTATATTGCTCATGATATTTATTGCTGAACTTGGTTCTCTTTCACACATCATTTGACAATGTACTCAAAGTTCATGGATCCCTAGTTGATTTTACAAAAAGGAAGGAATGTTTCAGTGAGACAGTTAATTAGCTGTTCTCCCTCTGGGTTCACTGATTTCTTCCTAGTGATTGGTAAGCTTCTGAGTTCACGAGAATTGTAGGATGCAAACATTGATACTTCTAGTTCAGATCAAAATTGCAACTTTATGTGTTTTTGTATTCTTTGAGACTTTTAAGTCAAAGAATATGGATATGATAAATTCATGGTCATTCTTAATTAAATGATATGCCTCATATCCCCCTATATATACCTTTGAATGTGCTTTTAGAAACCTAATTTAAGAGAACTGGACTACTGATTCCTATGCCACATTATTCTCCAGTTACATCTTTATAATCCCTCACAGGAGACGGGATAGTTAGTAAAGAGTAGTTCATCAGGTTAAAATTTTTATCTCCTTTTTTTCTCATAAAGATAAATGTTAGACAAAATCAGGTTGGTTTCATATAAAGCAGTGCTTACTAAGCATGGTAGAAAGGAAAAGACAATAATGATGATAATGATGGGTTGGGGACCTCCAAAGACAATCACAAATTCTTTGTACATCAACGAATCAGATCAAAAAGCAAAGCCGAATAAACAACAGGTAAAGTTCAGATCCCTGTATGAGCCACACAGCTAAAGACACCACTTTATGGAGTCTATGTTTTCCTCATTAGAATTTCCTTTAAGAGATGTTGTGCTGGGTTCTTTTTTCCCTCAGGTTTTCTCTGCTATGTCACTTGAGTATCTTCAGTTACATGTTAGTAATACATTAGTAAAAATGATATGAGTCAAATGTCACTCTATGTGTGACCTTCCTAGCCCAAGCCCTTCATTAAACCTCCCTCCTCGCTTCCCGAAAAAGACTTTAATAGGCAGAGTCCATGAGACCTGCAAGGTGAATTCAATATCTACACATTTCTCGCAGCATAGCTAGAAGGTGCTTGGTAGTGACGATGGAAAATGCCCGCTCTGCGAACTTCTTGTTTCTGACGTCCCTCTGTCATCTGTCATGCCTCTCCCAGGGTAACCCTTAGTCTCACTGATGGCGGCAGTCAGGCATACATGAGCCACAGTGCCTCAAGAATGCACTAAGTATGTACTTAAAAAAATCTCCATTTGTTTATATTCAATGATCTTGACATAATTTCTAATAAAGAGTCACTTAAGAGAGAAGATGTTGACAGTTTTGAAAGCTATGATGCAATAAACAAGCTACCAACCAAAAATTCTTCTGATTCTATTCTATTTAGAGGACTGAGAATGTTGAACTCAGTGAAGTGAGAAAGTTATTATAGTAATAAGTTATGATTGCAAACAGGTAAATAAAGCAGAGAGAAGAGAGAGATTAATTAATCTTTCAAATATTTTTGTCAGTGGAAATTATTATGGCCTCAAAGAGAGAGATTCCAAATATTTGGCCTACTCTCTCTCAAAAGAATGACATATAAATAAGCAAGAATTATGAAAATGGAAGAAAACAAAATTAATACAAGTTTTATATTCTAAAGAATTTATAAATGTTTGCTTTTGGATATCATTTGTCAAGCTGCTGATGAAATATTTATCTTTTCAAATAAACTTTATAATAAGTCCCATTACCTTCATAATTGGAACAGGATATATCTTTGAAATTCATGTGTTACATGACAGCAGAGGGATGTCATAATGCTGTTAAGGTTTTGCTTTTATTACCACCTGGTGATATTCACTACTGATGCCCCAGTCCCCAGTCAGTGCTTACCTGTTGGTGGTGGCTATTTGTTTGTTCCTGGCTGCCCAGACTCGAAATAACCACTCAGAAACTATATTATTTGCAATACTGTTTGGTCAATAGCTTATGCATATTGCTAGCTAGCTCTTACATCTAAAATTAACCCATTTCCATTATTTTATATTTTACCACAAGGCTCGTGGCTACTGGCAAGGTTCCAGCTGGCAAGTCATGTCTTTCCCCTCTGGCAGCTACATGGTGTCTCATGACTCTGCCCTTTTTCTCCCAGCATTCAGTTTAGTTTTCCCTGCCTAGCTCTACTCTGCCCTACAGGCCAAGTCAGCTTATTTATTCATTAATCAAATAATCAACACATATACAGAAGGATTTCCACACCACTTACTAGTAGACGTTTAAGTCAATTTATCGATTTTTAAGATTAAGAAAATTAAAAATGAACAAATAAAGTTAAATTTACTAATAAAATTTTAAATAAAAACCATGAGATTGTCATTTCAGATATACATATAGAGAGATGGATACTATAAAATATCTATAAATATTGCTATAAAATATTACTAGTAAGCTATTTATATTCTCTTATGTCTTTAAAGCATAGTATATATTGTACATTCCTGATACATCTCAGTTAACATTAACCATGGGTGATGGGTGAGTACAAATTAAGTAAGACAGTTCTAGGTTCTTTAAATCCAGAGAACTTTGAGGGTATTATTATTATTATATGAAACTGAATGCAAAAATATCTGTTTTATTTTCATCTTGCCTGTCTAAACTGAGAAGACAATAGTGTGTTTTCCATTATCATCAAAAATCACAAAATATCAAAGTATAAAAGTCATTCAATGATTGAGATGGGGGCTGTTGTCTCTTTTCAAAAATCTTGTTGGAATTTTTAAAATGAAATAGACATTCAGCTCCCTACATGGAAGGCACATTCATTTTCTGTCTGCTGTTAGTACTACCAGAGATGCTCATGAGACCATTCATGGACTTGGAGAGCAGGAGAGGCACTGTTTGGGTCATTATTTCTCCTGACAACAGCCTTTGAAATGGGTGGCCTGGTCAGCCTTCATGAGAGTGGCTGAAATTTCTCATTCAAGTTTGAAAGGAGGCGCAGTGTTCCTTCGTGGTAATAACATGTAAGTTTAAATTTGGGGGATCTAGAACCAGATTGCTTCATGTTCAGTTCCTATTCCATGTACTTGGACAAATTTCCAACTTTTCTATGTCTCGGTTTTTTCGTATGGTTTTTTCATAGGGTTGCTATGAAAACCAATTAGCGTCTTACATATAAAACCTTAGTCTATGTGAAAAGTCCTCTGTAAATACCTGCTTCCATAATTTCCATGAGTATTAATAGTATTATCATTATCCTGACAAGCTATTGTGGGGAACTAGTAGAGTGAGTTCAGTAGGTGACAGGTCAGAGGTCATTTTCCATCTACAGAGAAGCCATGTGAGAGAGTTCTGTTACCATATGTATGTGGACTGAGAGCCTTCAAAGACAGCCATTCATGAACATATTAATCCTTCAAACAGTCAGAAGTAGGGAGCCCCCATGATCCTGTCATGTAGACATGATGAAGAACTTGGAGAGAAAATACCCTAGATTAGATTGTTACTATAAGGCTTTCGGATCACTCCAACAGACAATCAAGCCACGGTTTCTAGAAATTTTATTCTGGTGTTCAACTTCCACCTGCCAACTTAGAGTCACACTTTGAGAGATACTGGGTATTTTTCTATTCAAGAAACTGAAGGAAAGGCTTCCGTACTTAATCTGTATTGTATGCATCGGACTAGCATAGTTAGTGACTCATCCCATATCTTTAAATATTGAGTTTACTGTGTAAACTCCAGTGTCTCCCATAAGATGTACTTGAAATGAGAAGGAGAAAGAACTCAGCAACACTACACTTCCAATTCTTAAGTTTTTGTCCCCTAGAGAATTGATGCAAAATGATAATGGAATGACATTATGGTTTAACGAACCCCAGTAAGCTGAACTCTGTGTCAGGGGCTAGGCACACATCCCCTTATCTTACAGACATCATGATAACTGTAACTGAAGCTGAGCCTCACAGGGAGGCATCTTCCTAGACCTCAGTGGCAAAGCTTCTTTACATCTGATCGGCTGAACACAGAGTCTTCTCTCTCTTTATCACCCTTTGCTTTAATCTTTATTTTTCTGGAAAAGTCAAATTAAATGAGCTAAGCATTTTTCTTGAAGGCTATGGTTTCTGATCACACACACACACACACACACTCATACACACACACGTACACACACACACATCCTAAATATCTTGTAAGCCTTATAAGTCTTGAACTTCTGCTGAAGTAGGGAAAACACACATTGAAGAAAATGGCATTTTACAAAGCTAATTTTTTTTCTCCTTTTAGGATATGGCCCCGTGAGTTTGGCAGCTTAGGAACTGCATTATAACTCCTCTTCGTAGTTTCATTTAAACACAAGGAAATCATCAACATACTCTAACCCAGCTTCTACAATTCCCAAGGTCATTCTTTCGAAGCTGATGTTGTGCACCAAACCTCTTAAAGACTTCCGCATGCCTTATAGAGTATTCATGTCACAATAACACACTAAAATATTTAAAAGGAAATCACTGCCTTATTTTTTTCTCAAAAAGAAACAGCCCTTGCTTACAACTCTCAATGGCCATAAATATCTTCCAGGCCAGCTGTGCCAGTACCCGCTGGAAATCTGTCTTACATTAGTAGTAACTAAGGGACTCATAGAATATTCCCTTTACACTGAAATGCAGCCTTGTTCTAGCATGCATCCTTTTCTTTTGGAAGAATTTTGTTTCTCCTCAGTGTTAGAAGAACTTTGCATGCTTGGGTTAAGCGCACTGTGAACTTTCTGCTTGATTTTACTGATGATCTTGGCCATTGGTTGATGTCTGAGGACTGAGGTTCAGTTGAGTTTTTTGTCACAAGATAAAAGCAACCAAACATTACATAAGTCCCCCACATGGCACACACACACACACACACACACACACACACACACACACACACACACCAGGTGCATGTATCACACATGTTGTTTTGTTATTACTGTTGTTGGTTTTGGTTTTTGATTTTTCAAGACAGGGTTTCTCTGTGTAGCTTTGGAGCCTGTCCTAGAACTCACTCTGTAGACCAGGATGGCCTCGAACTCACAGAAATCTGACTGTCTCTGCCTCCTGAGTATTGAGATTAAAGGTGTGCACCACCACTGCCCGACTTTATGCATGTATTTTTGATTGAATGGTTTCTTTATTTAGGTTGTGTCTCAAAAGTGAGAACTTAGGGAATTTGGCGCATTCACTTGTTTACAGTCTGGGCTGAGGCTGAATTAGACTTGAGAGGGCATAGAGCAAGACTGTCCTAAGTGGTGCTCTCAGAATGGAGAGGAAAGATAGAATGGGATTTGACATTAGTAAGATGATCAGTTAATAAGGACACTGACTTACGTTTCTTTCCATCAGATGCAGGAACTAAGGCACAGAGAAACCTTGTAACTTTTTTCAGGACAACAGAGAATAGGGGACAGGCCTGAGATTCACTTTCCTGTTTCCAGCCTGGATTCTCCTTCATGCTGCGGCCTCCACAGACACTCCCAAATGTCCTCATTCCCTTCCTCCTCACTACCTCTGACACACAGAGAACTCTACTCTCTCATAGGACAGAGTCTCCAGAATGCTAGTTGTACTAAATATATTATTTTCCCAGTCCTTAACATGCAGAGCCTCATTTTCCCCTTCCTCACTTTTTCGGCTTTCATTTGTTAGCAACAAGGCCCCATACTTCCTTGGCATTGCTCTCCTTTCTGTCAAAATGTCCTTTTTGTACTCAACCCGTATACAACAGCAGTTCACATTCTCAACCTTCAAAGGATGACAGCATATTTTTCAAACTAACAAGGCCTTCTAGAAGAGAAAAGACTTTTTAAAGATGGAATATCAAACCTTAATCTAGACATCAGTGAGACTAGTAATGCCAAAACCTAACCACAAAGGCCAGTTCTGCACTCTGAGTGCATACCTGGAGACTCCCTGAAAAGTAATTTGGTATATTTGCCTCTGAAAACCCAATCAATGCTCTCAGTGACAAAACCATCCACATATACTTTCATATTTGGAACCATGTCACCCTGCCAAAACAGTAATAGACATTTCTCTGACCCACTCTAAATGCTCTTATCGGTAATAGTTTCTACATTACCCCCAGAGTGATTGCTTTGAATATGGGCAGTGTGCCCCAAGCCAAGAAATACAGAAATCCTTTAGAAAGGGGAAAAGATCAATAATAATGATGGTGGTGATGATGGTGATGATGATGATGATGATGATGGTGGTGATGATGGAGATGATGGTGATGGTGATGATGATGGTAATGGTGATAAGTAGAAACACCAACCAAATGAAAAAGAAAGCCTAGCCAACCGAAACAGAAGCAAATAGATTTACCACTAGATAATTCAAAAGAATGTGTAGGCGGGTCAACACCTTGAATAGAGAGTCATATAAGAACATAGAAAGTCAGATAATAAATTGTCAAGCCACCCTGTTTCTTCAAATTTGTTGTAGCAGCAAATAAGAGAATGAGTATAACCATCGAATGTGGAACCTAGCCTCACCTTGGGCCAGTTCCTCTTGCACTTGGATGCTGAGTCAGTGCTGGAGAGTAGGGCTAGGCAGTAGTCTGGCCTTCAGATATGGGAGAGGCAGCAATGGCATGGCCCAGCTGTCACTGCTCTGAAATATTAGCGTGCTGTACATGAGAGAGAAATGAATGGCAGTGACTATGCTGTGTTGGAAAATAGAAGCCACTAAGTCACCCAGGATCATGCTCTTTGATAAAGGGTCACAGAGTCCAGGGAAGGAAGTGGCCGTTTGGTAATAGTACGGTATCTGAAAGTCCTCCCATGGAGACTCAGGTCCTGGCTCTGTAACTGTTAAGATTATGGGCCATTAATTTTATCTACAGCTTGCTTCCCTATGCTCCAACTGAGATAGACTCATCTTGGTCACCTCAAAGCGTGCTTCCAGTTCTGCTTCCTTGTGATGCTACGGCACTAAATAGTCCAATTGGGAAAGAGCCACTTGCCCCAAAGACCTCTTCCCTTTAATTTCCGCAAGAAGGCCGCAATGGCAGAGCAGAAAAGATATTTACACTATAGTTGACTTTTAAAATTCCCTGAGAGTGGAAGATAAGAGGAAAACACACCAGATGGGGTGTGAGTGCTCTACTATTTCAAAACACAGCCATTTCCACTAAATTAGTTGGCACAAACTTAAAATTAAATACCATCCTGATTGCTATTTACAGTTGTCAAAGTGACAATACTGTGTTTCCAAAGGATGGAAGATGGTGCTAAGACTGATTAGAATATTTTCGGAGGGTTTTTTTTTTGCATGAAAACATTAAAGGAATAATCAGTTGGATATGAAAATATCAGGGAAATCATGGATGCAATCGAGATCTAACTCAGCACCTGGATTTCTAGGAACAGACTCCCAACAAATACCGGGAGCTCATCTGAATGCATGCACATCCACTAAGTACACAGCAGTGTCTTTCATTCTGATGGGTCCTAATGCTGTGCTTCCTGCTGCATTTCTAATTACAGACTCCTTTGAAAGCCCTTCCCCAAGATAGTTAAGTGTTTTTAAACATAGCCTTACACAGGCAGGCTAAACTTTGAGCTTGTTTTTAGAGCTGTGTGAGTCCTAAGTGAGGAAGCCCTGGTACAATAGAGAAGAATGAGCTTGACATTCAGATTACTGTCCTGCGTCTTCTGAAGGAAGTATTTTAAGAACGAGAAGGCAGTCCCCAGAGTCCCCAGCATTTGAGTGCTTGGTCCCCAGCTGCTGGTGGGGCTTAGGGAGGCCTACGAGTTGTGGCCTTGTTAGAGAAGGCACGTCGCTAGAGGTGAGCTTTGAGAGTTTGAAGACTCTGGCAGTTTCTAGTCTATGCCCTCTGCTTCATGGTTAAGGTACAAGGCAGGAGCTCTCAGCTGCTGTTCCGGGCCCCTGCCGGTTGCCTGCAGGCTCTGTTCCGCTGTCATGGATGTCACCCAGGGAAACCATAAACGCTTTCTTATTTAATTTGCCTTGGTTATGGTGTTTTATCAATAGAAAGATAACTAATACATTTACAAAGACTGGCTTTGTTCAAAAAGGTTTACACACGTTCATACCCACCTAAACTCAAGGAACGGAACTCATGACCTTTGGGTTCACTGTTTCTTTGTAAGCTCCAACTCTCTGAATTAAAAAACATTGTGCTAATTTATTCTCACAGTAAATGTCAGACAGGCACCGTCGGGATATCCAGTGAGGATGGGGCAATACTCTGCAAAGGAACTCTTGAAGGACTTTGACTAGCACTATTCATAAGGGGTCTAACAACTAAGCACTCCTGAGATCCAAATCTCTCATCTGTTAATTAAAGGTCTACTCCAGGAGCTACAGAATAACTTCCAGAAAACTGGCCAAGTATTTCAGATGTGTGTGTGTGTGTGTGTGCGTGTGTGTGTGCGTGTGTGTGCATGTGTGTGCGTGTGTGTGTGTGTGTGTGTGTGTGAGAGAGAGAGAGAGACAGAGAGACAACAGAAAGACTAAGACAGAGGCAGAGAAAATCAGAGAGAAAGGGACAGAACGTTTTCATTTTCAATGTTTGACGATTATAAAATATCATTAAATTATATGAAATAATGGTTTTTAATCTTACTTAAGAATCCTTTTGAGTTTCTAGGTAATCTCTACATGGTGAAAAGTCACGTTCCTAGTATTTTTATTCGTCAAAGAAGTTAACCTATTGCAATTTCCTGTTCTCTAATGTGCTTTTCATTTAAATATGTAAAAGATCTGTCAGGCATGGTTAGTTAAACTCAGACATACAGATTTAAGTGATCAGGTGTTCAGACTTAATGTATCTGACATAGAAACCAAGCCATGATTGCAGGAAATGCCCCCCCTCTTCACACATACCATTAGTGATAGCGCCCCCATCCTGCATACTCTAACCTTAGCATTCTAGAATTTTATCACCATTTTTTTTTCAATTACCAGGTGCCCTAGATTTACTTCTGTTACTCCGATAAAATACCCTTATAAAAGGCAACTTTGATGAGAAAGGATTTTTTGAGGGGGTGGTACTTACAATTCCAAGCTACACACCATCGTTACGGGAAACTCAAGCAACGTGTCACGCACACAGTCAAGAGCAAAAGAGAATAATGCCTTGTTGCGTGTCTGCTCTCCCTCACCTAGCTTTTTCCTCTGTTTTATATTTCAAGAGCTCCGTTAAAAGGGAATGGCACTACTCACAGTGGGCTGGTGTTTGTCTTATCAATTCATAATAAGGAAAATACTTTGTAGCATTACCTTTGCTATTAAAGATACTTATTTATCTATTATTACAAAACCCACAAATTGATTTAATCTAGATAGTTATTAAATTTAGACTGTCTTCCCAGGTAATTCTAGGTTATGTTAAGTTGTTATTTAGAAGTTTCTAGCACACTAGCTTATATTATATTAGTTTTTCTTGCCAAACTACTGGTAATCCCTATTTTTGTCTGGTCAGAAGTCCTTATATGTCACTATCTGAGTTTTTTTTTTTTACAAGGTTCCAAAATATTGTCCTTAGTTTGCTCTTCTTAATTTTATTAGTTTGTTTGTTTGTTTTGCTTTTGAGCTTTTAGATGTTTGGGTTTTTGTTTGTTTGTTTGTTTTTTCAGGGGGGTTGGTTGCTGTTGTGTTTGGGGTTTGCTTGCTTTTGTTTTTTTTTCTAGACAGCATTTCTCTGTGTAGCCCTATCTGTCCTGGAATTTACTCTGTAGATCAGACTGGCCTCAAATTCACCTGCCTCTGCCAGTGCTGGGATTAAACATGTGTGTCACCACGCCCCATATTATTCTCTTAATTATATAGAAAATTCCATGATTTTGTCAAATCATTCTATTTGCCCAATATGTCCGTAAAGCTTAACGTGGGAGATTCTGATATAATTCTAAAACATAGCAAAATCATGTACCTCCCTGGGACTTCCCTCTTTGCAGCCTTTTTTCTTAATTTTAAGGCATGGATTTTTAAACTACGCGCCTACTTTCCTACCTAGAGCTTATCCGTAAAGCCTAACCCTGGTATTAATCAATCATTCTGCTATGGCGGTTGTGTACTGATGTGGGAGGCAGACTTCTAATTTCCTGACATCCTTGTGGCTGTCACTTTCTTCTGACCCTCATTAGCAAACAGCCCTGTGCTCTGCATCCAGACCCCTGAATTTCTGCCACACACTAGGTGAGTTTCTTTAAATACAAAGCCATCCATCCATTGCAGAGTTAGGGATGTTCCGGTGTCTGAGCTGAGCTTCCAAGAACCTTTTAAATGCCACTTTGCTGTCTTGACTTCTTACCACCAGCATCCCAGGCACCAGCTTTTAAACAGACGTGCCTGCTAGTAAACCAACTCATTCCCACTTCTGTTCTTTCTAATTGACGTTCATGGTGATTCTGAAAGTGCTGCCTCTGGCCTCACCCTGTCCATATTTCTAAAGAAGCTCACTGAGGACACCGGCTCCTCTAGACCCTCCCACATGCTTTCCCCTACAGTTCTCAGAACAAGAGAGCAGAAGGGGTCTAGATCTCAGAGGACCCAAAAAATAAAAGAGTCAAGTTTATGACTAATCTCAGGTGGCCTAAAAATAATTTTTGTCATCTTTTATAGCTGTGCCTTTGTGTCATCCACTAAGTGGAATCTTCCATTTTTAATACAACTTGATTGAAATATCACTCAAATGCTATGCGGTTCATTTATTTAAAGTATATAAATTAATAATTTCATGTGATCCACTAAGATTTTATTAGGGTAAAGTTTCAAAATGTTCGTAGTTTTTTTTTTTTTGCTATGTACAAGTATTTCATCTATTCCAGTGTTGTTGAAGAATGATTGAATATATTTGTGTGTTTTTTTGTGAATGTGTGTTTGTGTGTGCTATAAACAATGATGGCATAACACACGTTGTGTACATAGTGAAGCAATTACCACAGCCAAGCTAACTAAAATATCCAGCATATTGCCACAGATGACCACCAGATTCGTTGTGGTAAGAACAGTTAATATCTCCTCTCAACACAATCAAATATACAATAAGTTGTTGACCATGGTTACCAGGCTGTAACGAGATTATCAGAATATAGTCACCTTGTAGCTGAGCTTTATCCCTTAGCATCATGTCCTCATGTCCCAGACCCTGGGAACTGCCAGTGCACTCTTTGTTTCTGGGAGTTGAACTTTTTAATATTCCACCTGTGAGTGAGTATGTACCTTATTTTTCCTTTGTCTGTCTTTAATGTCCTCTAGGTTACCATATACTGTTAGTAATAAAAATTTTCCTTCTGTTTTAAGGCCAAATAATATTCCTACATATCATGTATACACACACACACACAAATACACACACACTCACTACATTTTCTTCATCCATTTGTCTCTCAGTGGACACTTTGCTTCTTTATCTTGGGTATTGTAAATAAAGCTATAGTAAGCATGGGAGTGTTCATATCTCTTAGAGATAATAATCTTTATTTTTTCTTGTATACATACCCAGAATTCAGATGGCTAGATTGCACGGTAATCCAATTTTTAAATGTCAAGAATCCTATACAATGCTTTTTCATGGTACCAACATTAAAATACACTCCCACCAACAATGTACAAGTGTTCCTCTTGTTCTTCTGTTTGTCACATGCACCCTACCAAGTGTGGAGTGAGAGCCTGTGGTTTTGATTTGTGCTTTCCTGATGATTAATGGAGTTGAGCATTTTATCATAAACCTCTTGGCTATTTGTATTGGTTCTTTGAAAGAGTGGCTGGGATGTAGCTCAGTGGCAGCACATTTACTCAGCATGCAGAAAACCTTGGTTTTCAGCCGTGATATTGAAAAAAGTCAGTGTAAGACCTTTATCTATCTTTAAAATTTAAGTCACTATTATTTTGCTATTAAACCATATGCTCACCTGAGATAGTTTGAATATATTATGGACATATTGCAACTATTTCTTCCATTCCAGAGATCTCACTTTTTCTTAAATCATTTCTTTTGCTGGGCAGAAACCTCTCCATTGTTGTCAGATAACATCCCACATTTATCTGTTCATTGTTGAGTAGAAATTCATAGGTTGTTTCCATATTTTGCTTCTTAGTAATCACTTATAAGTATTGTATGGACATGTATTTTTATTTTTCTTACATAAAAAGGTAGAAATGAATGGAGTTACTGTCAACTACATGTTTCATTCCTGAAGATTCTGCCAAGGTTGTCTCCAATGCAGTCACTATGTTTCACATTTTCAGCAATGGCTCAATGCCCCTGTATCTTTATTAAGAAGCCTCCTCTAATTTTGCAATTATAGTCATCCCAGTGTTCGTGAAGTGATAAATCATTGTGATGTTGATTGGATTTTCCATTTCTGGTTGCTAACCATGTTGGATATTTCCCATGATTTTTTGTCAATTGTGTGGTTTCTTTGAGGGGAATGTTCATTCAGATCCTGTGTTCATTATTTCAGTTAGATTTTTGTGTTTGTGCTGTAGATTTGAAATAGGGATCTTCTCATATAAGCTCTTCAACCCTCTCGATACCCCTCTGGGATACCCAGAGAAATTCACGTTTAGTTTTGCCTTCTGTGCAGAGCTGCCTGGTAAAAGGGTATTAGTACCTTGTAGGAATGCACCAGACATTTCTTTCTCTGCAACTTCTTAGTTTTATTTACTTTTGGTAAATCAGATATAATATGTTTACTCATCTCAGAGAGAGAAAGAATAAGGGATGTTGGAAGTCAATGATTCTAACCCTAAGGCAAAGTCCTATCCAGACACTGTATCATTTTGTCCCTATAACCTTTGTAGAAAGTCCATGCTTTGTCTCCCCGATGCCTTAGCATAAAGGCAGCAGAACATCCCAGGGATCTGGGTCTGACTTTATAAGTAAAGTTTTGTTGGAAAAGACCCATGATTACTTGTTTATACATGACCTCAAAAGTCCCAAATACTCTCTCTCTCTCTCTCTCCCTCTCTCTCTCTCTCTCTCTCTCTCTCTCTCTCTCTCTCTCTGTGTGTGTGTGTGTGTGTGTGTGTGTGTGTGTGGTGTGAGAGCACATAGGTGTAGAGACCAGAAGTGAACCTTAGGTATGGTTCCCTAAGCATCATCTATTTTGAGGGGTACAGGAATTTGCTTGGTTGGGGGGGGGGCTATATGAGCAGCAAGTCCCTGGGTTCTTTCTGCCTATCTCCACCTGCCTGATGCTAGAACTAAAAACATATACCATGCCCAGCTGTTTTCTCATGCTGTGGGAATTGAATGGAGCTCCTCATGCATGTATGGCAAACGCTTTTCTGAGTGAGCCATTCTTCAGCTCCTTCTATGTGAACCCTTATAAAAAGTGTTTTCTATAGATGGAAGTTTCTGTCCCACCTGGTCCTCAGCTGTTCAGTCCCAAAGAAACAACAGAGCCTTATATTAATTATAAAATGTTTGGCCTATTATCTCAGACTTATTATTAACTAGCTCTTACAACTTAAATTAGCCCATAATTCTTGTCTATGCTTAGCCACGTGGCTCGGTACCTTTTCTCACTGAGGCATTCTCATCTTGCTTCCTCTGTGTCTGACTGGTGACTGTGTCTCTGCCTTTCCTCTTCCCAGAATTCTCCTAGTTTGGTCACGCCACCCATACTTCCTGCCTGGCTAATGGCCAATCAGCATTTTATTAGACCAATATGAGTGACAAATCTTTGCAGGGTACAAGAGCATTTTCCCATAATAGTTTTCCAGTTCCTGGCCTGGCAAAGAATGCGGTGTCACAACATCTGAGTCTTAAACTCTCCATTGCCATTTATCTTTTCCATGGTGTCTGTCATGAAACTACAGCAACTTCAAGGACCCATTGTTGCTTCTACTGAGATTTCTCTCCCAGTCACGGCTCCTTGATGTCCAAGGCTGGAGACTAGCAGAAGCACAAGGCCACTGTTTTCTTTAAGTGATTAAATCAAAGAGTTTTCCCCACTTTACTCCAAGTGTCCCAGTTTTCCCAGACACCTCTGCCCTCTCAGAAGAGATGACTTTGCTTTTGTGAAAGTGTGTGAGCAATTCAGTGTCTCATCCGCGCCATCTCTTGTGGCCACGTAGTCTAATGGAGATAGCGCCACTTCTTATTTCTGAAGTTCATTGTTAGTAAAGGAACGAAATGTAAGAGTTGCCTCTTGACTAGCATTATGCCTTAGTTTATCCTTGGAGTCAAAATGCAGGCCAAAATGGACATAGAGTGGTGAGGAGATGCTCGTGGCTTCATAATAAAACGATGAGAACGAAAGCTCAGAGATGCCTCTCAGTGTTAATTGAATGAGGCTGGGATGTTTTTTGCATTGTGGAAGATTCTGTCTGACAATGTTTATTAATTGCCTCATGGGACACCTGACATGTCATTCTCATTATATGGCAGCAGCCACTATTATTGTCACTATTGTTCCTTTTATGTCGTGGCTGTAATTGTACTGTTGTGAATGAGAGAGCAGTGTGTAAACTTGAACTTCCCAGCTCTTCATTCACTGTGTGTGTTGTAAGGTGAAATGGCTGCAAAAGAAAGACAAAGCCCGTAAATAGTTGAAGAGAACTGAGAGTGAGAGAAAGCAGAAGCCGCCTGTAGTGTGTGCTTGTTATCTGAGAAGGGCAATTGTCTTCTCCCTTCTGGCTTGTGCTTGCCAATCCCGAATAGGGAATTCAGACTCCAGATCTCAGCACCATTCCTGGGAAGGCTGGGAGTCTATTTTTGACACTGGAAAAAAATTTTTACCTTAGGTTATTGGAAATAAAATGAAACAGCCATTTTTCACTAAAACAAAAGGAAACAACTCCCCACAACAAACCCTATGCAAGATATCACCAGACCAAAAGGCCAGCCTGCCTGGTTTGTGACTTCTTGTCTCTAAGCTGCGGACCTTCCCTGGGAAATACTAGGAATTTGAACATATGTTTGTTCACAACTAAAGATGGCTTTACTATTTCACTGGAACAGACATCAAATATTTGTCAAACAGTTCTTATGTGTGAAGACAGGGCGAGTAGTAGAGATGAAATATTAGGGTGAAAGAGAGTGCTGCCCTCAAGGCCTTGATTTAGTAAGATGGACCAGTACACCTTAAAATCGTCCGTTACTGACATGGTCAGTGAATGCTCTCTGTATCTCTGCAGACTGCCATGGATAGACAGGAATATGAAAGGGACTCAAATGAGGAGCAGCCCTGGAGTTTGGAAGCAAAGCTGCTCCATCTGCAAGGTGAAAGGCTGAACACATGCCCCAGCCCAGGAAGCAGTGAGTCCGGGTTCAGATCCAGAAAGGTAGACAGGTAGACCAGTGAACCATTGAGTAATCCCTGCCAACAGCAGGGACAAAGTTGAACTTCAGCTCCAGGGATAGCCATGAAGCCCTCTACTTATCCACCCATGGATCAAGCATGGATGTCACATGATAAGTTGGTGTAAGGTCAGGCCACCTCAATTTTAGGGTTCCATCACTTTATGGGGTCCAGGTGAGGAAGTTATACTCTTTCCTTAGTCTGGCATGTCTGATAAGTTCATGGGTCTAGTTCTTCTAATAAGATTTTAATGTGCCCATATGTGCTCACAGTCCCAGATCACCCTAATAAGCAGGTAGAGTGGCTTCCTATCTATCCATTTATCAGCCTGTATCGACCTGACAGGCTGTGCAGTCTCCAGTCCTCCCAGGGCTGCAGTCTTCCTTCTCTCTCCAAACAGAGTCAAAAACTGCTTATAAAATTTTGTCTCCTAAAGCAAGGCACAGCCGGAGGAAATGCCTTTTGGGTACAATTTAGCACAAATTAGAGTAGGGTGGAGCCTGGTCTTTTGATTCTGCCTGGTTCTATGTGACACCATCCACCAATTTCCCTGCCGTCCGCAACTGATTTCTGGCTTTTTCTCTATGGCTGACTTCCATTCAGAAGTATGACGTGATCTCCCAAAAGTAACATTATACATTGATATCATCTTTGTTTCCACACATCTTTGACATAGTACACTCTTATTATACATACTGCTTATGAGCATAAAAGAGTCAGGTAATTTTTATGATAACACAATTATGAAAGAAAACAGACTAAAATAAATTTTTGTACCATGCTAGTTTAACCATATTTGGAAAAATACAAAATTACTTTTTTGTTAGATACTAACCATCATTAAATATATTTTTGTTCTTCCATTATTTTACTGTCTCTGAATTGATATTTGAAAATATTGGATGAAGTTTAATTTGGGACTTATGAGAAGAGAAAGTTATACTGTGAATTCAGTTTCTGAGTTATAGCTGCTAGTTGAGAAATGTCAACTTCTTCTCTAGTAGCTTTGGTGTTTAGTCTTATGTTGAATTGATATTTTAAATAAAGCATGCAATTTAGAAATGAATTTGGAAATTCTGAGAAACTCTTTTGCAAGTCATAAGTCATATATATGTCTTTCAGATGCTTCCTTTAGACAATTTGCTTACAAACAAGTTGTTTTATGCTCAGAATCCAGTAGATATACATTGACCTCTGTCCTGTGCCCAGCACTATGTCTGAGAAATGACAGAAAATTGGCTGCCTGCTCTCACAGTGTCAGTCTTCTTATGGTAAAGTCTGTACAATAACTGACAAATATTAAGGTCTCAGACTATACCCCACAGGCAGCTAAAAATGATATATCTGACTCCCATGGGTAGAAAAAAAAGGTGTTGATGATTCAACACTTTTGTCTTGGGCAAACTCACATTTAACTGATTCCTGAATGATGGGACATTGCCAGTCTTGTAGGGATGGATTCCTGAATGATGGGACATTGCCAATCATGTAGGGATATATAGGGCCAGCATTCCAAGGATGGTACCGAGACTTTAGAGTACAAAAGAAGAAGACACATTTTGTTAAGCAGGGAGATAGTAAGTGTGCTCAATGTCAAGCCATGGGCAGTGCCTGGCATTTGAAGGCATTCTGAGGACATTGGAAGATTTTGAACATAGACATGGAGCGATCTGCTCCCTCCCTTTAAAACAGTGCTGTGATTATTGTGTTTAAAATGGCAGATAGACATCAAGAACAAAGTCGAATATGACTTATCATCGATGAGGCTGATAGTTTGAGCGTGCCTGCCTAAAGTTTTAAGTATGAGAGAAAACTAATGGATTCCAGATATAGTTGAATTTGCTTCTTTTGAGACAGGCTCCATAGGACATCTCATGGAGCCCAGGTTGACCCTGAGCTCACTAGGTAAGCAGAAATATTCTTGAACTCCTGGTCCTCCTGTTTCCATCGAGTTCTGGGATTACAGACAAGTGCCATCTTGGCCAACTTTTGTGGTGCTGAAGATCAAAGTCATGGTCTAGGGTATGCTAGGTAACCACTCTCTCAACTAGCTGCTTTGATGGGGGAACTGATGCCACATAGGCAACTGTGCTCCCAGCCACTGTGAAGGGATGATAGGCTGAAAGAACAGCAGCTTTCTTAGTGGTGTCTAATGTGCTAGGGACCAAACAGGCAAACTTATGTCCAACCATCTCTAAACTTTTCCCTTTCCTTTCTGACCTTGATATCAAAGAGCTGCAGGCTTTTCTGTGTAGAAAAATGAAGACAATGCTGTTGTCTATGCAGCACCCCGATGGATTCCCCCACAAGTATTACATAGCTGCTGTGAAGTGTGATGTTCCATGTCAGACACAGGGGACATGGCAGTGCATGACTTCAGGATGGTAGGGGAATGATCGCAGCTGAGTCCACACTAACATGCGCTCTCTGTGTGCACAGGCTTTCTGACTTTGGTACTGATGATATTTCAGAATCAAAATGGAGGAGGTTTGAATGGGAGAAGGGAAGCCCAGCACCATTCCAGGTATATGTTCTCTCAATGGCAGAAACACCTACCCATGTGTGACAACAGAAAGGATCTCCTGATATCATCTGGAGACTCAGTCCCAACCCCTGATGCCTAATGACAGTGACTCTCAGGAGCTCCAAGTCTGTTGTCCTTATTCATGATTCTAAAACAATTACTTTCCCACTACTGACATAGACAACTTCCACGTTTGCCAAGACTCAAAACACATGGAGCTGAATCAGCCTCCTGCTGCTCACCCTTCCTGCAGCAGAGCTGAAGGGAGTAAATCTGGGGTTGGATGTTTTAAGTAGCCAAGGAAACCCAGTAGTCTGGTTGTTTTGGTTAAAAATGTACCAATTTGGATCATTTTTCAATGTCCTAAAAATTTAATTCACTGAAATACCATGTGATCTTTCAAGGTCCAAATCCATTAGAGCATCACCATTAGAACATGCTCCACTCTGGAGGTGAGCTCGGTTAAATTCATGTTTTGCATACACTAACTGCACAGGGTGGCTTCTGCTGCTCTCCACTGCCACCTTGACCTCAAAGTGTGGTGCTTGTCAGGTCTATGTATCAAGTGAAGATTGAAGTCTAAAGTAGACAGTGTCAGATAGGCAGAGACCAAACCAGTGTCATATTATAATTAACAATAAGCAGGGATGACTGGCCACTGGTGGTGAGCCTAATGTTGCTTTCTTTTCAGACAAAATTCATTGTGTAAAATACTGGGCTTCACCATAACGTTCTCATATAGGCACGGCATTTGCTTTGATTTTATCTACCCCTACGCCATCCTCTGTTTCTGCCTCTTGCGCCCCCTTCCTCTTCCCAACCTCCTACATCTACCACAAGCTTTACTGCTTTGAGGTCTAGGGAAAAAAAAAAAAAACATGTATTTGTCTTTTTGACAAATACAAATCTGGCTTATTTCTCTTAACACAATGATCTCCAGTTTCATCTCTTATTTGGCATTTAAGTGAATGTTTATTAAGTGAAAGTTATATTCTGGATATTATAAAAATGTATCTGTGTTATTTATGTAATGCTTATGATAAAATTATGGGATAATTTTTATTTTTTAGATTTTCATACTCAGTGAGTTGAAATTGAATGTCTCACCAAGCTGACGAGGAGCAGGGTTGGGACTCATCCTGCACGGTGCCTTGAGAATTCATGCTCGTAGCCCTTTAGTGAGTTTCTTCGATAGCCACTGACAACTGATCACCTGATACATTTTACATTAAGTCCATTATTTGCTAGTACTCATGATCAGGAATGATATTTTAGCTGAAAACTATTTACCCATCAAGACCAAATTCTTCTTCATCCTGGAATATTAAGCTGTGAGCTTTTCTGAGGCCAAACATGGAGCTTCTGTGGACACCTGAGTTAACACCCAGTGAACCTCTAGAGAAGAGGAAAGCACTTGAAATACGTCTCATCGGGAGCTTTTCAGGCTCCTTTGAACTTTAATCAATAG
The DNA here is from genome assembly GCA_004026605.1 of Ondatra zibethicus. Classification (NCBI taxonomy): domain Eukaryota; kingdom Metazoa; phylum Chordata; class Mammalia; order Rodentia; family Cricetidae; genus Ondatra; species Ondatra zibethicus. The sequence goes on along the minus strand of PVIU01007928.1, from coordinate 19,124 downwards.
CACTAGCACAGTGCTGCTTCCTCCTTTGCCGTTTTCCACGCAGACTGAGCACCCTTGCTTCAGTGGAAATCAGCAGAACTGTGGTGCTGCTGTATCGCGGTGGAAAGTTCAGCCCTTCACCAGGGGTTTCCTCATCTCCTTTTGGGAGGATGCCTTTGTTATAGATTAGTTACAGGGCTGTTTGTGGCAGATGAAAGTGTACAGAACATAGTTTAGTTCCCTGTGCTGTGTGAGTGTGTAGGTGTGTGTGTGTGTGTGTGTTGTATGCACATATGTGTGTGGACAGATGTGCTTCTGAGCAGAAGCCACTGAAAGACCTTGTATGTCCTCTGTCACTCTGCCTTACTGCCTTGAGGCAGGATCTCTTACCTAACATGGTGCTAGACTGGCAGCCAGCAAGCTCCAGTGATTCTCCTGTCTCCACACTTACCTCCCAACGGTCCTGGGGTTACCAGTACGCACGAGATGATTTCTAGCTTTTTACAGGGATGCTGGGCATGATTCAAGCTTCAGGCTTCCACAATAAGCACTCTTGCCCAACTGAGCCATCTCTCAAGTACCTCCCTGTGTTTTCTTTTCTTCCTCTTTAGGAAGAGCTCCCAACAACAATCCAAGGCACAAGGATAGAAAAAGATGTGTTTCCCTTTCCTTCTTTCCGCTGGTTCTTTCCTGGACCACTGGTAGGGTGAGCCTGAGCTGAGGCTCCAGTTGGCGTGTTCAAACCTGGCACCGAGACTCTGTGCTGCTTAGAAAATAATCCAGAGGAAGATTTAGTTGTCTGTCCCCTTGACTGGGTTCATGAGCCTGGAATAAAACAAGTAGACCAGCCTAAGCTTCAACCAATACCAAATTAAAACATAAAAACAAACACACAAAAAAGAAAAGAAAATGACAACAGCAAAAGACATAAGGTCAAAATGATGATGGCTACTGGATCGCTAAGTGCAGCTCTGAGTTCATAGGCAGACATGAAATGCTGTCACGAGTGTTTGTTTCAGTCAAGCCGATTTTCAGATATATTAAAGACAGCCTAACACTTGTATGTGGTTTATGTGGCATTTGAAAATTCTTGTCAAGAATTGGTTATTTGAGAATGCTCAAAGGTGACTAAAGATACGTTCTGGGTCTTACATCGTGTTAAGTACTATTTTAATTATGATGGGTAGGTGGTTTATTTTTGAAAAGTTTTGATTTGTGTCTGGGTTCAATCTTTAGTCATTCCCCACTCCCACCTACATTATATTTCTGTGCATAGGGCGTCAATTAAGAATTTTTTTCCTCTTGAAAAGCGATTAAATACATCCCATAGCATTAATAATACTCGTTTCCATTTAGGTCCACAGCACTCTCAGGGGAACAGGACTTTGTAAATCTTGCTTTTCACATTCTAGCTTAATTTTCCAGCTCTTAACTCTGCCTGGCCCCCTAACCTCTTTAACACTAGGGCTCAGGAAAGCGATGACTTTAAATTTACGGTTGTTAAATAGATTGTTAATGACCAAAAGAGCCCATCAATCTCACTGACCACAATTATATTTTAAAAAGAAGACGGTTAATTACCGGGCCATTTTGTTGATAGTTTTTTTAATCACACTGACTGCCCTTCTTGGCATGGAGAGCCATTAGGCTGGACAGGCCATCGTGGCAAAGTGGTGCTGAGGCTGGGAATTAGACTCTAGAGGACAATTTGTCAGTTAGCGTAGGCGACTCAAAGCTCAGTTTTCTGTCCTCACATGCAACTGCTTGTTTGCCCATCTAAATCTTGTAGTTTTTCTATCTCATTCTACTTTAATTTGCATGTCATGGGGAATTATTTAGGATGAATTGTCCTTCTGTGCAATTCAATGATCCCAGAAGATAAGGACTTGGTTAAGTCAAACCAAATTTTTTTTTTAATTTTGGTTTTACTGTTTGACAACAGATTATTGTTGTGTTGGGTCACGGTTGCCTTTAAGCTTTGTTTCTTCTTTTCCTCTTTAGCTTTTTTAATGCATGTATTTGTGTAGTGTGTTTGTGTGTATGGATGTGAGTAGAGAGATGCACATGTGTGTGAGTACATGTGAAGGCCAAAGGACAGCCTCTGGTGTCATCTTCAGGAATGCCATCAGCCTCCTTTGAAGCACAGACTTTCTTTGGCCTGGAGCTCATCAACTGGTTTAGAATGGCTGTCCAGACAGGAAAAGGGTTCTGTCCACCTGCATCTCTCATGCTTGAATCACAGGTGCATGCCACAACCCAGGCATTTTTCCATGGTTTCTTGGGATCAAACTAAGGTCCTCATGCTTGCAAAGTGAGCTTTTTAACAACTGTGTTAGCCCTCCTTGGATTTATTCTCCTTTAAAAAAAAATTAAGTCTGCATTCCAACATTGGCCTCTGTCTCTGTCCCTTAAAAGCAGCTTCACTTCAATGATCATTCAAAGGAAGTGTTTCATAGTCATGCAACATGAGTTTACGTAAACACAAGATAACCAAACATACAGCATTTAAAGAGCTTTTATTTTCATTAGGCAGGAGTACAAATATATCATGATACTGATGCCCACCCAAGAGATAGCTGAGAGACCAATAGATCAAGTTGCCCAGGCAAGGGAAGTCAATAGGCCTGCTTCATTCTTGACATGCAGCAGGACATAAAATGTATGTGTGATGGATTCCTGGTTGGAAGGAAGTTAATGAAATTAGCTTGCAACATATGGAATTGTCAACCTTTCTGATTTGTCTGTGGTATTAGGAGGTGAATAACTCAGAATGGCTAGTCCCCTTCTATTTTAGCCATGGTATAGCCTAGTGATTAGTTTACCCTCATGTATTCTTTTTTTTAAATATTCTTTTATTTTTCATTCAAAAAATTTACACTTCCTCCCCTTCTCCCAGTCCCCTCCCACTCTCCCACTAACCCTCCTCCCTCCCCCTGCTTCCTTAAGAGGGGCAGGGTACCCTGCCCTGTGGGAAGCCCAAGGCCCTCCCCCCTCCATCCTGGCCTAGGAAGGTGTGTATCCCTATAGGCTAGATTGACCAGCAATGAACACCCTTTTCATTGGAGTCTACTGTCATTATCAACTTTGGCCTTCAGAGAGAACAAATCCCCCTACTTTTGATATCATGTATCTTATGGCTGTGATTAATTGTCCACAACCATGCCTGGTCTCCTTGGGCATGCACACAAATTCTGATTGAGATTCTGTCTCACCGGGGCCTGATGTTCAACCTGCAATTAATTAAGGGGCCTTCACCTTGGAAAACTAGAATCATGAATTTTGCCTATAGACTGTCAGGCACCGAGAATGTATGTCAGTCCCTGGTGGGTGTTGGTGCATGTCTTGCCCATTTGGGTTCTGGCTTAGTCACTATTCTACTGCTGTGAGGAGACAAGATGACTGTGGCGACTCTTATAAAAGAAAGCTTTTAATAGGGACTTGTTTATAGATTCAGAGGGTCAATCCATTATCATCATGACATGGATCGTGGTGGCAAGCATGGGGCTGGAACAGAAGCTGAGAGCTACATCCTAATCTGTAAGCATAGAGGCAAGAAGGGACACTGGGCTGGCTTGAAATTTGAAACCTCAAAGCCCATCCCCAAGTGGTATACTTCCACCAACAAGGCCACACCTACTCCAGCAAGGCCCCACCTCCTAACGCCCCCCCCCATCCTTTCAAACCGTGCCATTTCCTGGTGACTCTGCTTTTAAATATATGAGTCTATGGGGCTATTCTTATTCAAACTACCGTATTCCACTCCCTGGTCCCCTATAGGCTTGTCACTATATCATAATGCAAAAATGCATTCAGTCCACCTTCAAAAGTACCCATAATCTTTCAGTCTCAGCACTATTGAAAAGTCCAAAGTTCAGAGTCTCTCCAGAGACTCACGGCAACCTCTTAACTGTAACCTCAGTAATATCAAAATCAAAAACCAGAGCACATATTCTTAACATACAATGGCACAAAATATACATTACCTCTCCAAAAGGGTGGAAACGGAGTATAGTGAAACACAGGACCAAAGCAAGATCAAGAAAAAAAAAAAAAGCAGGGGAAACTGTAAATTTTGCATCTCCACGTCTGATGTCAAATCGCTCTTCAGATCTCCAACTCCTTTCAGCTTTGTTGACTGCAATGCACTTCTCTCTCCTGGGATGAGTCCACACTCAATACACAGCTCTCTTGAGCAAAAGGAAAAAAGGTGCCTTCCCTTTCATCTTTCCACTCTCTTTCACAAAACCCTGCAGTCAAAGTATGTAGGAGACCATACTTAAGAAATTCCTACTTAGGCTCTTAAGATGCATAAACACGTTTGACTACTTTCTAAGTAATAGACTGATTGCATTTGTTCCCACATGGTATAAGAATTAACCTAAACATTTGGCCACAGGAAATAAAAAAAAAAGTGAACTTTTGAGCTTCACAGAAAATGGATGGATGTCCAGGAACCCAAATGCAGTCTCTCTGTAACCCTGTATTATGAACTAGGAACCAGAAGGATTCTGGGACACTATTTTCTATTCCAATGATTGGGTTCTGAAAAAGACTCCTAGTGTGAGATTTGAAATTCTGTTTTTGAGTATTCTACTGCAGAACATGTAAAGAACAAGATTTGGAAACCCCCAAGAGGAAGCCATACGATTCCCAATGAGTCCTTAGTCTCCCTCCAGAAGAAAATCGTGTGTTCTGACCAGGTGCCGCTTCCAAGAGCTCCCCCGTCTCTACCTTCTCCACAAAGTTCATTCTCTGCTTGGATAATGAAGTAACAGTCGCAACAGGCCTGGCCCTCTGACATGTAATGTGATCTGCATCTCAGTGCCCTGCGATGCACTGCCAATTAACCCAGTGTGGTGTGTTAAGCACCATTTATATATTAATTATTTTTTAATGACCTCCTCTTTGAAAGTCTAAAGCTTTGCCTGGGATTCTAGTCAAAGTTTTCACATGAAAAAGAGGGCTAATAATATTAAGCAAGGACTAATAAAGCCTCTGAAAAAAATCAATACAGAATCTTTGACAGAAGAAGGGAAAAGAACAACACACATCCCCCTAGTGTGTGTTTTCTCATTAGAGTTTTACAATGATTATTGCACAGTGGCTGCAAATTCTTCTCAGTTATGTAGGTGCTTATGAACCCATGAAGAATTAGTGTCTCCTTAATGAGAGAGCCAAAGAATGTATGTATTAAAAGTCCTTTAACCCCTCGTGGAAAGGGGAAAGCTTTCATTAGCACTGACACTTAGGTTCAGAAAGCATGTTTCTTTGGAAAATATGCAAAGCACACCCAAGATGTCTTCTCTTAGTTGGCCTTTCATCTCCCTTCTGAGGTGGAGGAGGACAAAGGCTGCCGTCTCTTTTATGAGAAGTGTGGGCTCTTCTGAAGAACAGAAATGACTTGGCCATGGTTGCCCCATGAGTCAGACCCTATGCTCAGGGCCTCACCCACATGGTTTAATTGGAGAGCAGGGGAGGTTTCATTCAGTGTAAGAATAGTTTTCCTAAATGATCTGTGGTTGCAATGCCAGATTTATCACCTTTAGACTCATGCATTAACTTTATAGGAACCAGTTAAAGAAGCATGTCCTTGACAGAGGGCCCATGCTGTCAGCAGAATAAAGAACAGCTGGGGATGAGTGATGGGTGGGTAGGATGTATCAGGAATCCTGGACTAACTGTTAATACCTGCTGTCTAGTCCACTTCCCATGAGCTCAAATCCAAGCATCGTTGACCTGGAAAGGAAGTTTTAGCAGCTAATGGCGTATGAGGATCTGAGTTGAAATCCCTAGAATTTACTTAATTCGTTGAGTAGAGCATGTCCTGAGTACTATCCCAGTAGAGTGGAGACATGGTCATTAGGACTTACTAGCTTCCAGTACAGCTGAAAAATGGAAAGCTCCAGACTCAGAAAGAAATCCTGCTTCAAAGGATGTGAATGCATGCACAAACGGACATGAAAATTAAGAAAATATTTTTATAAAGTTCTTCTCCATTTTGAGTATATCATTTGCCCAGCAAGCAAAAGGTCCCAAATTCAGTCCCTGAGACCTGCAGACATACACACACACACACACACACACACACACACACACAAACACACACCTTGACATTTCTACTTCAGATATTTTACTATACAATTAAAGGAATATTTACCAGTGAGTAATACACAGACCTCATTATGAAATAGGAGATAAAATGAGCATAATGATGATTACTGTGTAATTTTCTTATAACATTGCTGTACTTTTACTGTAGCCTTCTGATGGTTATACCAGTTGAAAAGTTAAAACACATTAACTCAACTTCAGATTCACATATAATATAGACACACTTTTCTCCTTATTGAAAATCATCTTAAGTTCTTATTATAAAAGAAGGCTCTTGATATGCACCACATATGTGGATTTAAAAATAATAGATTAGTAACTTTCTAAGACCCAACAGATATCTGGGTAGCATTTCCAAGTCTGAATTACTAGGTGTGAATTTATCAACTGGCAACTTGTGAATGAGAGCAGACTCCTTTCTTCTTAGAGATTTCCCTCATGGCAGTAGAATCCTTGAAATCCTCAGGGAACAAATTGGGGATAAAAGTCAGAAAGCACACCGCCTTGTTTTCCATGCTCTGAGCAGACCCAAGAAGAAAGACTGAATTTAATCAAAAAAGATTTTATTGATGAAGGTATCTCTCCTTCAGGCTAAACTTTGGCCCCTGCATGCTAATAAACCATCTTGTTTCTCAGAAGTAGCCTTCTGCACAGAACCCTGGGAGGGACTGTGGTGGAATACATCTCAGGAGAGGGACTCTCAGACGATCAATCAGACTGTCTCAACCATCCTGGTCTCTGAGTTAGGAGGTGTTTGTCTGGCTTTAGGCTGCCTGCGGTTTCATTCTTGGGCAGTCACCTGATGCCTCTGAATGCAGCTTCTACTGCAAAATGCAGCTCTCTTGCCGGCTCCTGGCAGCTGAGCCCTCCCCGGGTATCCACACCCTGGTGCTCTCTGCCTATCTTTTCTGCCCATATGGATGTTGGACCGGCCAGGTATGAAGATGAGCAGTCTGCAGCCTCCAGATTTTATGACTGCTAATTAGTACCCTGTTTGTGCCCTTTTAATCTGTTATTATAATAGGGTACCATGACACACAGTTTTTTCTTCTGGCTTTCTGTCTGTGGCAGCCAGAGAGGGCTGTATTTTGTACCTTCTCATTACCAGCAAGCTTGAGAGATATCATTAAAGGGGTATTTAAAGGGGCAGGCTGCATCCTGCTGTTCGCAACCTTGTCTCCCTTCTGCGAGTGAGTGAGTGAGTTCCTGTTTCCATTGTGGCTACAAACTGAGTTCTTCCCTAAAGAGGATTTTCAGAATCTGCAGCACAGAGCAGGAGACTGGAGAGTGTCTGGAGCCAGTACTCTCTGCTTTCTTAGCTTTCACAGAGGTCATTGGTGAGGGTCAAACACAGGACCACGGACATGGTGAGAGTGGAGAGTGAATGGGTTGGGATTCTGGATCCTTCGTTTATAACCAGAGCATCGTTGATCAGTGTTTTCCTTACTTTCTTTTTCTGTCTTGTCTTTTGTTCCCAGCCTCCCTTTTACTCAGCCCTGGCTTCGGCTAGAGGTTTTTTCCCAGGCTCGCTGTCCATATCTCTGAGCTCAGGTAGGTCAGAGGCCTTATCTGCTCCCATTCTGGAAAGCCTGCAGCATATTTTCCAATAAGTAGTTAGTGTTCAGTGCTTATTCCAATGCTATGTCCCCAGCCTGTGAGGAGAGTTGGTCTCAGCTACTAAGAATGGTGTTGTCCTCTGCTGAGAATGGACATTGCCTTTTTCCTTTTTATTTTTTCCCAAATGGCCACTATAGAGGAGTTTGTGTTTCCAAGACGCCATGCCACACATATGTAAGGATATGGATGTAATGGTAAAAGTAAAATACTGCAGGTTTCCCGAGTAGCTGCAGCGGGCAGTGGGTCCCGAGAGCAGACAGTACCAGTCAGGGATGGCGCAGTTCCCCAGTGGCTGCAGTGGGCCACCAGTGGCGTGGTGGGTGAGAGACCTCGATGGGGCAGCCAGTCCTACAAGGAGAGACAGAGGTATGGGCATGCCATGAGACCACGCTGCAGGTCTCCAAAGGTGGCTGGTCCACATGGTGGGCGAGAGACAGAGACATGGATAGGCACACCATGAAGAGTGAGATTGGATATTTATTTAGTGGGCTATGGAGGGGAAAGAGAAGAAGAGGAGACAGACAGAGAGAGAGAGAGAGAGAGAGAGAGATTGAGAGAGAGAGAAGGGGGAAGGGGAGAACTGGGAAGAAGGGAGAGACAGAAGCTGCCTCTTCAAGAGGGAGCCTGAAAAGTAAGGGACTCAGGTTGGAAGCTGAGGATCATCTTGCCTTGGCAGACAGGGGAGGAAGTGGGCGTGGCTTGTCTTTTAAAGGGACAGGACAGATCATCACAATAGAGGCCTCCACTCTGTTGCCATCTTCAATTGTTTGGCAATATGATATGCAACCTCAGAAGCACAGGGAGCTGTGGGAAGCTGTAGCATTTAGAGACAAAAAGAGTAGCCAGGCCTTACCTGGTGGGATTGCTTCTGATGACATTCCTACCATTGCAAGCAAATGCGTGGCACTGGCTTCTTTTAGGATATAAATTCTAAAATTCAAAAGGAAAGCTAGCAAAGTGCTCTTGACTAAGGTCTACCTCCCTACTGATGCTAACTCTGTGTGCTCTTAGAAATCCCATAGGGAACATGACAGGTGCCTACAATTACCAATAGAAAGCTGGTTTCTCTTCCTTCCTTCCTTCCTTCCTTCCTTCCTTCCTTCCTTCCTTCCTTCCTTCCTTCCATCCATCCTCCCTCCCTCTCTCCCTCCCTCTCTCTCTCTTTCTCTCTCTCTCTCTCCATTCCTTCCTTCTTTCTTTTCTTTTCTTTCTTTGGAAAATAATGTAAAGCTCATGTCCTTCATATATACCTCCAGACTCCCTTGGAGGGAAATCTGAGAAAAAAACATACCTGTGGTTGACATTCCAGGCATATGTATTTGGGGACCAAGGAGGGAAACTTGAATAAAGGTTCAAAGTAACAAAGCTTTGCTATGAAGATGCAGGACGAGAGGCTAGATCTTAAAATACAATCACCAAACTGCAGTCTACAAAATGCAAATCCCATGGGGTGCAGCTGCTAGCCTCCTGGTTCAGCCATGGGTGCTCAGAATAGCCTGATGTAAACCACACCAGAAATGTCTATATCCAAGGGCCCAGCTATCATGTAGTTTCCAGAAGTCTTCTGGGGCTGTCTCAGAGGGTACTTTTCTTCCTGGGGTCATTTCAGCCTTGAGTCTCTTGAGCAGAGAGGGCGCATGATGCCTGCCCACTCCCAGAATCTCTCAGTGATAAGTAGGTACATTAGCAGTGTTTGAAGTTAAAAGCTGATAGGCGAGTGGCTGAATCCAGTGTGCATCCTATGTCCTCTTGTGAGCATCTTTACCAAAAAGACCTGGGGAACCTCCAAATAATCCCAACAGCCAATTGGAGGGCTTTCCCATGGGACAGAAGAGCAGAGAGAGAGAAACTGGTGTGGTGGTGTCTGACATTTTCTTTTCTTAGAAATGTCAAAATAAAATTAGCCATCTGTTTCAGAATTCTAATTCTATTTTGTTGTAATTATGTTTTGAGGAAATATGTTTAATTTTCTGAAAAATGCAACCATGTGATACTTGGCTCTCAAGGCTCTCTCTCTCTCTCTCTCTCTCTCTCTCTCTCTCTCTCTCTCTCTCTCTCTCTGTGTGTGTGTGTGTGTGTGTGTGTGTGTCCTTAAAATTGAATGGGTTCCAATTCCAAGCCTTTTGGATATCATCAAATAATATGCAGAAACTTTTAATATCATCATGAACCAGAACTATCGCAGAGCTGTCCCAATATTCATCTTACTACATTTTCTGTTTCCTATTTTCTAGTGCTTACTGTAGCTGCACTTCGGAAGTCCATGGATTGTCTATTAGTGTTGACTTTTTCTATCTCCTCATTGCTCGTGGGGATCTACCTACTGGCCCAGCAGAGTTTGGTGGTTTGATATTTCAATCAAATTCAAGCAACATTAGCAATGTGAAATGACTTTTTTGAACCTTAATGACCATTCAACAATGCCCACTCAATTTCTGCTTTAAATCATAATAAAGTCTCTAGGAAAGTTGTGTGATAATGGCTGTGTTATATTTATAGCTAAAGGTGTGCAGGTGATGCTGCCAAACATCGCTTGTATATACTCACAAAGATCCATCTGCCTCTGCCTCCCAAGGGTTGTGTGCCACCACTGCCCAGCTAACCTCTTCTTTCCAACTATTTTATGAATTTATAAAACTGCACACCATCTTTAGGGTGTGTATGAGCTAAGAACTGTGACGTTCTTACTGACTGACAATAGGGCAGCCCAAGCTAATACGTGACAACTTGGTCAGTGAACTGGGCAGTCAGATGCCATCCATCTGGAGGAAGCCACCTCTTGATAGAGCTTGTGTCTGTCTCCTCCCAATGGGGTTTGTGTCTCTGCTCATTCCTTGAAATAATCTGAAGTCAGAGGAGGTCCCACCCTCTCTGACCATCCACCCACTCTGCTTGTCAATCTTTTCCATTCTCTGTGTTGTGAGGGTGGGAGTTATCTCCTTGACTGAGACAATGGAATGGCAGGGAAACTAGATCCCATTGCTACGTCTGCATTTTTCCTGTGGGTGCCATCTAAGAGGTTTCTCAAAACTCAGTTACTGGCTGTTTGGTTGCTAGTGGAAGCTGCTTGATAATGATCTCTCTTCCTACGCTCCTGTCTCCGGATTTCAGTAGTACATTTGCCCCTTGGATCCACCCAACTGAAGACTTGAATGTCAGCATTTCAATAGTCTCATTCTCAAAACTGATTTCACGAAGTTGGCTAGCTTTAGCCTTTCAGACGCATTGATGCATACTTTTCTGTACTCTGTCTTCTATAGCTAAATGTTTTTAAGACTTGCTAAATAATTTCACAATTTACCAGCAACGATTTTATAATGAATAATGGCTCTAAAAAGATAGTAATTGTGAGCATATCTGTGCTTAGGAATAAGAACTGTTTAACTCAAGCTGTGGACAAGGTAATCAGCTCATGTCTGACACTGTTTACAATTGGGGAAAAGTACAGGAATCATGAAAAAAGAAGGTTACCCAAGTAGTTCTTCTCGATAGTTTCAAAACACCTCATGCTAAATGTCCATCCTTCTATCCTGTGTTGCCATTATTTAGTAACAAAAGATTGCTTCCATCTTACTTGCTGGCAGAAAAACTAGTCCGTTTTTATCAACTCAGGAATTATAGGGGGACATGTCTTCTTTATCCTACTCATTTTGACTTTAATTAATTTTGCATTATGTGTTCATGAGATTTCCCTAGTGAAGACAATAGCCAAGTGCTGATCTCGCAAATGCTGGTACACTCTCCTTATTTTAACCTCTTCTTTCCTGACTTCATTTTACTTTGTTCCGTGTGTTTGTCTCTGTAAGAAAGAGTTATGTACTAAGAAAGTAAGGGTAACTTGAAGTGTCAGGATTACCCTGGACTATCCGGCTTCATAAACTGACTTTGGGAGGTCTTATCTGGAACTTTTAAAGTTGGAAATTACATATGTATGTACATATAATTTTATATTATATATGCACATTTATGTATATGTGCATCTTCCCCAGGGAGCCTCAGTTTCCCTCAGCCCGCAGACAGGGCACATGTGCTGCCCCAAAGCCAAGAATCAACTTCTGATAGGGGTAGCAGGACCCACTTTGGGGTTTTTATTGTCATATTTAAGGTGATGGGAATTGGATATGTGGCCTTAGGCATGATAAGCAAGAGTTCAACTGCAGAGATAAATTCTCAGTCTGGGACCCACTTCTGCTCTATGCCTGTGGGAAATGATTTTCATTGCCGAACCAATGGACTATGGTCCATATTTCCTTACTTAAGTCTCTTTTAAAATTGACTTTTATTGAATTAGTTATTTTTTAAATTGACTTTTATTGAATTAGTTATTTCTAAAATTGACTTTTATTGAATTAGTTATTTTTTAAATTGACTTTCACTGAGTTAGTTCTTTGACAATTTAATGTCTCTTAAAGGATATTTTTATTTCAAATTTCTAGTCAATGGATGGATAAATACTAACATATGTAGGAAATATGTGTGTATGTGTGTGTGCTTGTGTCTGTGGTATATGTGAATGTGTATGATGTGTGTGTATATATATGGTGTATGTGAAAGTATGTGTGAATACAGTGTGTGTACATATGTATGGAGTATGTGTATATGGTATATATGGGGAAGTATATGTATATTGTGCTGTAGCAATGAGGCACACGGGCTTGCTTTTGGTCCCAGTGGCCAACCGGCTCCCGCCGCCCGGTGCCTGGCTAGCTTAAACCCGAAATAATTACACGGAAACTGTATTTATTGAAATACTGCCTGGCCCATTAGCTCTAGCCTCTTATTGGCTAACTCTCACATATTTGTTTAACCCATTTCTAATAATCTGTGTGTCACCACGAGTCGTGGCTTACTGGAAAAAATTCAGCGTGTGTGTCCTGGGAGCTTTATGGCGGCGGCTCTCTCTGGCTCTGTCCCCTTCCCAGCATTCTGTTCTCTTTATCCTGTCTATCTAAGTCCTGCCCTATCAGAAGACCAAGGCAGTTTCTTTATTAACCAATAAAAGCAACCCAAATACAGAAGGACCCTCCTACACCATTTCCCCTTTTTCTATTTAAACAAAAAAGAAAGGCTTTCATTTTAACATAGTAAAGTTACATATAAGCAGTTATTAAGTAAGAATTACAGTTATCATATTTAGATCTATTTTATCTTTTATTGTAACAATGGAAAACCATCACTATAACTATATTCTTCAACTCCATCAAAGACTCCAGAAGATAAGATATTACCTAAGTAAACAAGAAATAAGCAACTTTCAAACTCTAGAAATGACAGAGACATCTCGCTGTCTGTACAGTCACCCAAAGTTTCTTTGTACCGTTGGGGCATCCATCTTTAGCCTACAGGCCCATAGTATCCAGTAGACTTTTCCATGAAGCAGGAAAATTCAAAGACAGTTCAGTCACTTTCTTCTGTATCCTGCATGAAGCAAGAACCCTGAATGATCATCTCACCTTTAGGCAAGTTTAGTAGTCCTCTCTCTGTGGGTTCTTTGTGTCTGGTTTATGCAACAGTCCAGGCAAGGGCACTTTTTTGCCCAAATGGCAAACCAACTCTATAAGGAGCCTCTTCGATGCCCATCTTCCCCTTCATGTAGCTGGTACTGCCAGGAGCAGACGTGTCTCATTGTCATGAAAAGTCCTAAGTTATTAAAATATTTAAATGCCATGTTCTATCGTCTTTGAAAGATATGAAGAATGTCTATCTAACTGAAATATACCTCTATATATCTAGAAAATCTAACCTACATGACTACAAGCTTGACTATATCAATGATTATCTAGTAACAACCTATATTTTCTAATTATACATTACATCTTAAAATGAACTACAAAATCACAATACCTTAATCAAGAGAAGAAATACATATATATAACAAAATTGACCTTAAATTTATATCAATAAAGCAAAATTTATACCAATGTAAATTATCCATATCTATATCATCTCCCCCTTAAAATTTAAATTTAAAGAACATTTATAAACAATATTTGGAAATATGGGCATAGTTACTTCTCTCCAAACTTCTTCCTGCTGTATGGGGGTGCTGTTAATCAGGCCTGTCATGGTGTATCCTGTTCATCTCCGTCACCAGTTGAGTGAAGTAATTTTTTGAAGGTGTTCACAGTGACCTTTCAGGAGGGCATGGTCTATCAAACCACATTTGTCCAGAAGGAATCCACAGGGTCTCATCCTCTGTGAAAACAAAAGAAGAACCTCCTTTCCAAAGCACCATATCCTTAGACCCAAATTTAGAAGTCATGATACCTTTAGAACATATATGTTGGTTTTGTTTGGCAGGCCATACAATGAAAATTTTCTCTGTAGTTAGCTCCGTTACAGTCAAAAATTTTAAAGAAAACACAATAAAATACATAATCCAGACAGTCTGTGAATTTTCCATTTTTACGTGGCTTATTTTTTTCTCTCTTTTTTTAAATCTATGACTATCTGTACTCTGTCTCTTTAAAGACTTTACCCTTTTTTTTATTTAAGTATTTTTTTATACTCCTTTTCTTTTCTCTCCCAAGCCTATGTACTTTATCTAACAGTATGACCCATTTAGAGGTCTTTTATGTCTGAATCTGTTTTATTGTGAATCTGTAATTTTTTAATGTACAGGAACAGTTTTGTTTTGCGCTTTTAAAATGCTAAGCTCTTAAGAATCTAAGTTGTGACAATCTCAGGTCAAATACAGGTACTGCCTGCTTGCTCCACCCAGTCCAACATGGCGGAGCCACTTGTGCCTCTGAGAGCCGCTTGTGCCTCTGAGCCGCAGTGCCCAAAACATCTCTGTGTATGGCTGCGGAAATCCACCATGCTCTCCCGCTTGACTAAGCCTGATCCCGCTGTCTGCCCAGGCAGGAAGAGCTGAGCCACGGCATGGTCTCAGCTACTTTCTTCGCAATCCCGAGCGGGCACACAAACATCCGGGCCCACAAATGCTCCATAGCCAGAGTTTGCACCGGCGGCAGGGCCCAGAAAGCCGCATTTTAAAACCGCGCACCTTTTTTTCTGCTGTTTTATATTGCCGAGTCAGGAAATCTCTCTGCAACACGCAGACAGCAAAAAGCTCTGTTAAACTCTCTCTCAGATTTTTAAGTGGATTCAGTCCATGTTGAGGCGCCAATCTGTAGCAATGAGGCGCGCGGGCTTGCTTTTTGTCCCAGTGGCCAACCGGGCTCCTGCTGCCCGGTGCCTGCCTAGCTTAAACCTGAAATAATTACACGGAAATTGTATTTATTGAAATACTGCCTGGCCCATTAGCTCTAGCCTCTTATTGGCTAACTCTCACATATTTGTTTAACCCATTTCTAATAATCTGTGTGTCACCACGAGTCGTGGCTTACTGGAAAAAATTCAGCGTGTGTGTCCTGGGAGCTTCATGGCGGCGGCTCTCTCTGGCTCTGTCCCCTTCCCAACATTCTGTTCTCTTTATCCTGTCTATCTAAGTCCTGCCCTATCAGAAGGCCAAGGCAGTTTCTTTATTAACCAACAAAAGCAAACCAAATACAAAAGGACCCTCCTACACCATTGTGCATATATATATGTATAAGTGGTATGTATGTGTGTGTGAATGAATGAGTGTATAGATTATCTGTGTATGTGTGATATACATGTATATATATGGTGTCTGTGTGTGGAGGGTGAGTATCTGTATGTGTATGAAATATGCATGTGTGTGGTATGTATGTATTGCGGAGTATGTGTGTGTGTATGTGTGTGTGTGAGAGAGAGAAAGTGTATGGTATGAGTAGAGTGTGTGGGTGTGGTGTATGTGCATGTGTATGTGAGTATGATATGTATATAGTAAGTATGCATATGTATGTAAGTAGTATGTGATATATGTGCATATATGTGTATGCATGTGTATGTGAGTATGATGTATGTATGTTTTTTAAAAAAATGGAAAACTTATTTAGGGTGATTGATCATGCATATGGTCAACAATTTGTACTGGTTTGGAAGCAGCCTCTGTAGAAGCAAGTGTCACTGTGCTGTGTGTTCTTTCTATTATTTCTACCTCCTCTGTGGCCCCTGTAATCACTTAACAATATGATTATATGGCAGATAAAGAGGTATGTATTTGTAAATTAAGCATCAAATATGTAATAACATTACTACTAATGACAAATAGTTTTGCATCAAGTACATCTGTTGTTCGAAGGGACTAGATGCATGATTCTAGCCTTTCATCGGTCTGAAGTACTGTTGAAGTGTCTGAACTAACAGTAGCAGTGATATCCCAATGATAGCCTCCTGTTTTGATGCACAATGAGCTGTTGCCATTTATATACTCAACCCGCTCTTTCCAACTTATTGTGACACTCTGGAACTAGCTAGAACATACTGTCATTGTGCCTAATGTTGAAATAAAGATCAGGCCTGAAGAAGATGCTCACTGCTCGAACATTCACATAAACAAGCCATAACTGCTTCTGTCCTTGCCATTGGAATAGCAATAGCTAGTGGATTTTGGCAGCTTCCCGGTTCTTTATCTCACCCAGATCTCTTTGCTTTGGTAAGCTTATTTAGTCTTCCCGATACTGTCATTCATAACCATTGCTGTTCTCCCCATCTGACAGATGAGCGACCTGAGCTGCATAGACATTCAGTTCTTATACAGGATGATATAGCTAGTAAGTTCTATCACTGTGATTCAAGCAAGACAGTCAAACCTCTGAGAACCTGAGATCAGAGCTGCCTGGAACTGCTCCTGTCTGACAGAGAACGTGCATGCTTTAGAAACAAGATTGTTCCAGACAGATGTGATTCTTTCTGCCCTGAGAGAAGAGGTTGTGGTAGAGAGCATAGGGCCTAGAGGCTGCATGAAACAGAGAGTAAAGAATCTTCCAGATGAACTAAGTTGGAAGAATAGAACATAGAGCTCTCTGACAGGCAGGAAAACCTGTAAAGGGTTTCTAACAGTCTGGCAATAATGGAAATAGGGCTACTAGCCAAAGATCAGTGAACAAAAGGAGAGAGAGAGGCTGGAGACTAAGGTGGCTCCATGTGGCTCTCCATACTAGAGCTCACGTGGGCAGTGCACCGATAGACCACTCCAGCAGGTGAACCACGGACCCCTGTCTTTGTGATCAGATAGCACAGTCTTGAAGAAGTTTCCTTTCTTCTGTTTGATGTATCTTTTTGTTTCATTTTTACATCAGCTTCTCCTCCTCTCATTGGTCCCTTGGATGAAGGACTTCACCACTTTGTTGTGGGGAAAAAATTATTTCATTTCATTGGTTAAATCATTGAATATTTTATTCATCAAGTCACCGAATTAAAGACTTAGTGTAACCCAGCCCAAATGTCCTTTAAAACAAACAAACAAATAGACAACAGAAAATCCCTGAGAGAGTCCATTTAGCCAGGAGTTAAGGCAGTATTCATTTGCCTTGTATGATGAACAATCTACTTTCAATTTATGAACCCTGCAGTTGATGCTATATGATGGGAATGTTACCATCAATGCCTAATGTAACTATTGGACTTGGACTGTGCTATTTACTCCATTTTCCATCTCTTTCACTCTGAATATTAAGCTGTTTATGTTTTGTTTCAGACTGTGTTATCTTTTAAGGTGCTTTAATTTTGTCATAGTATGCTTCAAACCATTTATGTTTCCAATCTTTTCTTCATCTGCCCCATTATGGCAAATGTGGTTGATTAGGGCTTTTTTTTTTGATCTTTATAAATGGTTTTCTACCTTGCAGATAGTACTGTTAAGACAAATCTATCATATCCCAGAGATCCTACACAGCTTGTTATTTCCGGGTGATTTATTACCCTCACCATGGAAATGTTGTTAGTGAATGTGGGGGAAGCAGAGGCTGTATTGAGAAATATCAATGTATCCTCATGTTCTGACTTGCACTGACAGTCAGAGATCCATCTCTCTGACAGTTACCTTGTTAACATTTCGATCACATGGCAAATTTGCCATTTTTCATGGTAACAAGTATAAGTTTGCACAAGAACCGCAGATAGATGGGGAAGATAAACCAGCCTTCTCTCGGTTTCTCTGCGTGATGTAATCAGTAATCTTTGGGAGGAGTGCTATAATTACTCCACGGAAAACTCAGGCCCGTGAAAATGTGTGTGTGGTATAGAAAGCTCAAATTTTTCTTCATTAGGAATGTGCCCTTCATTTTTTTTTTTTCGTTAGCTGACATTTTGATGAACACACTACGCCTACGTGAATTAAGGAGACATAACAAAAGGGTTTGCCATCAGCAGGTCGGGTTTAATCACCGCACGAGACGTGAGCATGAGCGAGGTGGGTGAAAATAACAGCATGCAGAATTCTGAGGAGCAGAGAATTAGCGGTGGCACTGACTGCTTCTCCTTTAACCTCCTAGATTCCCCATGAACCTCTCTGCCCTTAGCATCACTGTCGACTGATGGACATTCTTCACCAAACACCTCTCAATCTCTGACGCTGCCCCTCCTACACAGGAGATGATATTGTCATGGTGTTGGTTTGCTCCCGCTGCTGTGAAATCTTTAGTTGAAGAACTTTCAAAAGCCTCAAGCTTGGGTGGTTGGTGCTGAAGGGGAGAATCTGTTTGAGAAAACATCTCACATTGGAATCAGCATTTTGATAGGTTCTTGGTGCAATGCATGGCTGTCAGTTGGAGCACACAGGCCGGTCTCCTTGAAACCAGCGGGCAGCTGCTTAAGGAGGGAAGATGGGACTCTGGGTTGCAGATGTAAATTTCTACTCTTAACTGTTATGTAATTCACGTG
This sequence comes from Ondatra zibethicus, assembly GCA_004026605.1. Lineage (NCBI taxonomy): Eukaryota > Metazoa > Chordata > Mammalia > Rodentia > Cricetidae > Ondatra > Ondatra zibethicus. The sequence goes on along the minus strand of PVIU01007928.1, from coordinate 668 downwards.
TGCCTGAAGCTTCCAGTAACGTTTGGTTTTCAGATGTTTCTTTCAGGTAGCTGTGGTGTGTGTGTGTGTGTGTGTGTGTGTGTGTGTGTGTGTGTGTGTGTGTGTGTGTGTGTGTTGTGTTTTCACAGCAGTATACAACTTACAGGAGGAAAATTATGCCAAATGTAATCAATTATCCCTTTCATTATAATATACATGTGGATGTATTTGTTTGACCTTTTTTATGGAGGGTCTCAGGTAGCCCAAGCAGGACTTAAATTTATTTGAAGTTTGTTTTGAACTCCTGATAATCCTACCTCAGTGTCCTAAAGCATGAATTGCCGTGTCTAGTCATTTTATTTTTAAAGCAAAAAATGTTGAAGGCTACATTTATTTTAATAGAATATAATTTTGACCTGAAATACAGCTTATTTGTTTATTCATAGCTTTTTTGAGACATTGTTTTGCTATGTAGCCCAGGCTAACCTCAAATTTATACTATTCTAACTTTAACCTCTCAGTGGCCAGCCTATGCCACCCCCTCAGCTAACATATCCTTTGTATTTCTTCTTAATTTTAACTGTACACAAATTCCCGTTAAGAAATTTGAACTAAAAAATTATAATTTTGCTCATCTGACTTTAGCTTTTCAGTGTGTGGTAAAGGCTTTTGCTTTGTCTTCTAACTCA